>PVHY01006178.1:0-76585 GCA_004024945.1 Uropsilus gracilis
TGATTTAATTTAGACCAGTTTTCATTATGAGCAGCTCAGGTTTTCTCCAGGCAATTTTGTTCAGGGAGCAGATTTTTTTTCTACCTAAGGAGATAGAAACTGATCCCCAAGAGTAGTTGCTTTATATTAATTTTCCTTTGTATTTAGGGTGATCAAAGCATGGTTCCCTGAATATTCAATGAACATTGATGATATAGTATCTTTGGGAATGTCTACTGTAACTAGAAAATTAGAAGGAGTATGAAAGTCAAATAGAAGGAAAGCTTTGAGTATAATAATGTTATACCCTTATCTATTGAGATTGATGCTAATGGCAGAAATATGGACTTGGAAATAGGGGTCAGTTAACTCAGAGAGGAGGGCATAGATAGTAGGATTTAGGACATCAGATATCATATTCTATACTACTTCCTTCTTATTCTATTCCTATGCTAATAGTGCCAAAGAATGAATAATGTTTCTAAATTTTGGGGTTTTTTTGTTTGTTTGTTTGTTTATTTCAAATGGTCAGACTCACTTTCAGGTCAGTCAGTCATTTTGTAATCAACAGCAGGGCTAAAACAGATAAACTACTATTTCAATTCTTAGAACTTACACTGATTTTTTTCTTTGGTGGAGATGGAACAAAAGATTCAACATAGGGAAAATAATTAGAGAACATTACCAGTTGACTGCAAGTTCAGTTATATCTGGTGGGAATAGTAATAAATGCAGTTAATGAACTATCTCTACCTTCTACATGGATTTCACCTTTTCGTAATTATCTAAAGTTTTCTTCGAAAAATTAAAGACTTGCAATTTCAGACAAGTTCTCATCATAAAGCTGTTTGACACCAGGAGTCTTTATCTCTTTTCATTAAGTAGAAAGAAAGCAGGTACTTATGACAGAGTATAGCACAAATGCATTGGAGATTTTTTCTTCAACCGATTAGCTATCTCACCAGAGTTCTTTGTGAATTTGTTAGGCTCTAAATTCAGTTTTCTAATCAGCACATAGAGGGACTTATGATATAACACTTCAAAAAAAAAAAGGAGTATTTAATTTTTAAGTATATTTATCTCTTGTTTTTTATACTAAAATCAGATTTTCTTAAAGAGATACCCATATTTCTGCTTTTACAGATTCTCTTTTCCAAGAGGAAGTCTAAATTCTTCTTTTCCCATTACTTAAGTATAGGTTTTCTGCAAATCTGCATTTAACAGATTCTAAGCCAAGGATATAAATATCCAATTTGCTGAAAGATACTTATGACTAAAGGACACAAATGATAACTATAAAATTATATGAAGGATATTAATTATTATGGTAAGTATAAATAAGTCAAAAATTTAAATCATAAAAGTTCTTTGAATACAACTGAGGCATATAACTAAGCACTATGGCTTAAAAAGAAGGCTGTGGCAAAGGAGAGACCTGGATAAAACCTAGAATCGGTGCTCTGCTGACAAGTTGGAGAGGTATATAAGGAGTGCATTAAGTTTTTAATTTTTTATAGACTATTTTTAGAACAATAATAGTTTCACAGAAAAGTAAAAGGGACAAATAATTCCCATACATCTCTTCATAATTTATGAACCAATATCAATATATTATTATTACTAAGGCCCACAGTTTATGTTTAGGTTCAATCTTTGTATTTATACTTCAAACAGATATATAGGAGTTATATATTGATTATCAATATTTTGAGAAATCCCCATACCATTTTCCATAGGAATTGAATCACTCTACATCCTCAGCAGCAGTGTACAGGCTTCCTTTTCCTTAACACCCTCGTTAACTTTTATTGTTTCCAGTTTTTCAAATAGTGTTTGTCCATTTTAATTAATTAATTGTTTCCTTATTAAGTTTTCAGAGTTGTTTTTCAGGCATGTTTTTTTGAAAATATTTCTTTCCCTGCCTGTGGCTTGTCTTTATTTTCTTGATATCTTCTCCTGTAGCAGAAGTATTTTATGTTAACGAAGTCCAACTTATCAGTTACTTCTCTCATGAATTATGCCTTTGATGTTCTATTTAAACCTTCTGTTCTATTTAGCTAAGCTTGCAAGGAAAAAATAAGAAAATTCAAATAAATAGAATCAGAAATGAAAGATTACAATAGATAACTACAAAGGATCATTAGACTACTATGAGCATCTTTATGCCAACTAGAAAATCTGAAAGGGATGGCAAATGCTTACATGCAAATTCTGGTTTCAAGAAGAAAAGGAAAACCTGAGCAGTCCAATTACAAGGAAGGAAATTGAAATGGTAATTTAAAAATCTCTCAAAAAAGAGAGGCTAGGACCAAATAATTTTACTGAATTCTACTAGATCTTCAAATAGTTCTGAGTACCTATTCTTCTTAAATTCTCTAAAAAAATGAGGAAGATGAAATGCTCCTAAATACATTATATGAAGTCAACATTACTCTGTTACCAAAAGCAGATAAAGATTTCACAAATAAAAAAAGCTACAGACCAATATCCCGGCTGAACACACTGCAAAAACTCTCAATAAAATTTTTGCTAACCAATAGTTTTAGCAAAATTATTTTAGCAAAATTCAGTAATTCACTAAAAGAATCGTACACCTTGAACAAGTGGGATGTAGTCCTGGGATATAAAAATATGCATACAGACTAATAGAATAGAATTAAGGACCCATAAACAAACTCATATTTAAATGGACAGTTAATCTGCAATAAGGAGCCAAGAGTACACAATGGAGAAAGGAAATCTCTTCAACAAATGGTACTAGGAAAACTAGAGAGCCACATACAAAAAAATGAAACTAGACTATGCTTTCATGTCATATTTATTTAGCCTCTTTGGTATTTTCTGAGGTTCATAGAGCTATGGTTTCACACTTATTAAATTTTGAAAATTTCTATATCAATTGTACTTCAATATTTCTTTCGTACATTTCTTTCTGCTTTTGGTATTCCTGTTATGCATATATTAAACTTTCTGTAATTGTTTCTCATCCTTGCTTATTTTGTTACATCTTTTCCTCTCCATTTCCCATCTTTTTTCACTTCTTTCCTTTGCATATTAGTTTTCAAAATTTCCACTCACATTCTTCAAGATCACTGATTCTTTCTTTGGCCATGTCTAATCTACTAATGGGACTTTAGAGGCACTTTTTTATTATACTGTTTTTAATTTCAAGCACTTTCTTTTGATTCTTTTTTAGAATTTCCATTTCTCTGTTGACACTACCCATATATTATGAATGTTGGTACCTTTTTACATTAGATCCATTAGCATATTAATTATCATTTTTTAATTCTTGATCCAATTTTCCAATATTTCTATCTATATCTGAGTTATGATCTGTTTCATGCTATAGCTCTTCAAGTTGTTTCTTTGTAGTTTAGTATGCCTATCCAGTCTTTGTAGAGGGAAAATATCTAACTGGAATTCTTTTTCTTCATAGTCCCTGTTCTACTTTACTGAAGCAATAGCAGCTATGTTACATCAAATATGTAAGAAGCCTGAGGTTAAGAACTCACATACTGAGAGTGATGAAAAGACATGTAGAAAGACCCTAAGGCTCTGAAGGTATCACTTAACAGCTGACAAATTTCAACAAGACCTCCCCCCCCACATGTTATGTTATGCATTTAAAGTATCCTCTTACTTTTAATGGCATATAGTAATTGCTGATAGTGTATGATCTTTGGAAGCAAGGAATTGTGAATTTTAACTCATTTAATGTAGAATATGATTGAACAGAGGAGAAAAATTAATGATGATCAGGATGCAAGCATTCTTTGCTAGAAAGTAATGACCTCATTATTCAGTAGGAAAACACTTAACTAAACTGTCACTGCTGAGTCTTGGTATATAGGCCCATTGCCAACATGAACTAAAATATCTTAAGAGAACTGTTAGATGGTATACAATACCTTCTCCGAGTCTTGGAATCACTTACCCCAATTAATAAAGTTAGATTAGTGATTGAAGCAATTGTAAACTTGCATAAATTATAAATTACAAAGCTATTATTGAATTAGAAACATTTTATATGTAAATTGTAAAATTTAAATTCTAAAGTAAAGAATTATCTCTAGGAATGACTTAAATTAGTAAACTAGTGCTTTTAATTGTTAAATAAGCTTTTGCTTATTTGATTATTGATATCCAAAGAGCATGTTCATGCTCTACTAAGAGCTGGGCAGGAAAAGATATTAATTAATTTTGGTAATTAGCATTTTAAAAATGAGAGTTAGCAGAGTAAGTGATCTTTTTGGTATCTGAGATTCAGGCATGTGGCAAAGGATTCAAATCCTCTCACTTTTCTGTTTCTTTATCTCTATATACCTCTAAAATTATTCTCAAGAGAGATAGAGAAGATAATTTTGGTGCAGCATAATTTCCTTTACCCTCTGTTATATGGTGTACAAACATGGAGACTCATAAGTATGGCAGTGTTAGGCCTGATCTCAGTGATCCATAGCATAAGGATTGGAGAAATAGAGCACAGAATAAAACAGAGAGACATTGGCAGCTTTTTCCCAGAAGGCCCATAGGGCATGAACTTAGCTAAATAAAACTATATGACCTGAGGTTCCCAGTCTCAAAAGAAATGGGATGGGATATACAGCTAAAACCAACAAAGTCAGCACAAGAAGAAACTCAGCAAATTTGTTCTAATTAGTTTCTTTCAACCTCAACAATTCAATCTGTCCACTTTTCCGATGCATTGAGCAAGTCTCTTCCATATTAGGCACTTATCAAAATGGGTAAGATTAAAAGGCTACTATGCTTTTCTGTTTTCATTGCATTTAACTTTCTTTTATTTTTTTAATTGTAGCAGTCATTTAAAGCATAGAACTAGAGAAAGATCAGAGAAAGCCCGTAGGAACATTAGGGATAGAAGTAATTCTTAACCAAGTTGCTTACAATTGCATATGTTTAAAATTTCAATACATTTGAAGATTATATCAGCTATAGTCAATGTAGGCTTCTCCTTAGCTATTTTAATACATCCATCTGCCCTTTATCTGGCTTAATAATGGGCTGAACAGAAATTCTTAACCCATTTTCAGAGTGAAACAAAAATGACCAGGGATTGAATCTTCTCTCAGGTTGACAGCAGAAAGTGAATACAGACTGACAGAAGGTGCCAAGTAGATTGCACAAAAATCCTGTTTCTAGTAGCTAGAATTCCAGTTGCATATGGCACAAAGCATCTAGCAATGTGACTCCTTTTCATCACTCATCACCTCAGAAAGAAAACTCTATGAACAAGAAATGCTGAAAAAGTCCCATAGGACCATTTTTAGGAAGATTATTAAGAACACATTGTTTCTCCTAATAAAGACAAAGAATATCTGGAATGACCCATAAACTTGAATTTTAAATGGACTCTGTATTGTCTATAAGACACTCAAGAGATAAAGGATAGAAAAATGTGAATGAAATCGTATTTTGAAATACTAAATGAAATTTTCTCCTTTATTTTTGCTTTGTCTTCTCAATTGAGGTCCATTTGAGTGGTGGGGTATGGGGGATTGTTTGATGCATGTCTTTTCTGTGTCTGTACTTCTAAAAGCCTATGCCCCAAAAGGAAGGAAGGCATCGGAGAAGACAAGGTACGTATGGGTGCTCCCACCAAGTCTGATTGATTCTCCCTGGATTGAGGGAATACACACACACAGATTTAGTTGAGGTCTCACAGAACAGCAGAACTCTGGAGAGTTCTATGAAAATGACCCATATCAAAAACAACAAGAGTGGGGAGCAAGGGTGTGTAAAAAGATACCCCCACACACAATATTGATGAGTGTTTGGACTGTCCAACTCCTATAGAAAATGGTATGAGGTTTCTCAATATAATAAAAAGTGGATCTACTGTATGAATCACCAATTCTGCTACTAGGTATCTACTGATAGAACACAAAAACACTAATTTAGAAGGATATAATACTCCTGTTTTCATTGCAGCACTATTTATAATAGCCAGCTTATAGAAATAGCCTATGTGTCCAATGAAAGAGGAGTAGATTAGGAAGATATATATATATATATTATATATATATAAACAGAGAGATATATATTATATATATTATATATATAATGTATATGTATATATACTTTGGATTGCTACACAGACAGCAATAAAAATATGAATGTTGCAACGTTGATGGCACTGATGGCCATTATACTAAGAGAAGGAGTTAGATGGAAAAAAACAAATAGTGAATGATTTCACTCATATGTGGAATATGGAGAAACAAAACAAAGGTAAAACAAAATCAAACCAAAATCAAGTCCTATAAATCTGTCTATAAAATTGAGACTAAAAAAGAGGGAAAGGGAGAGGGAGAGGGGGAAGGAGGAGCGAATGGAAAAAGTTTGGAGGAGACCCAGTGGACCAAGACAAATATAGGTGTCTTGGTTGTGGGCATAGTTTGGTAACATAAATTTAAAGTTTGGAGGAGACCCAGTGGACTAGACAAATATAGGTGTCTTGGTTGTGGACATGATTTGGTAACATAAATTTAAAGAGATGTAAACCTATCATTCTGAATAATGTACTATTCGGCAAAGCAATGTTACCACAATAAATTAAATGGGGTAAAACAGGAGCATAAGACCCTCCAGTCAGTGAAATCTGTGGACCAAAGGCTAGTGTCACCGCCTGCACTACTTTGTGACTGTGTCAAAAATATGCCACCACAGCAGTAGTCTAGTAGTGGAAAGGAAACAGTGGGAATGCTTGGTATTAGGGATTAGAAGTTAAGTTATATGAAGAACTGAGGCTAGTGGAAGGGGGTGTTTGGGAGCAAAGCATAGAGAGATCTCAAGGAACAGAGATGGTTGGTGTTTGTTTTGGTGTGGTAACACAATTTGAAGAGTTGTTATCCTATCTCCTAAAACAAACTATTGCAAACCAGTTACCTCACTAGCAAAGTAAATAATGATGTTACATGGAAGCAGTTCTATTTCTCTCATTTATATTTTTCACTGAATTTTATACTTACTATACTCTCCTTCCCAGATAATCCTTGCAACCCTCTGATCCCATATGTTAATTTTGATTTCTCCAGACTTTTGTATTAAATGGCATTTACCATCTGTCCTGTATAATGTCTGGCATTTTTTTTTTACAACATGTCTTCAAGTTATATCTATGTTGTTATGTATTATTATATGAACTTTGTGATTTTTTTAATGCTAAGTAGAATACCATTTTTAAATAGAATTCAAAGTTTGTTTTTTATTGAGGTAACATTGATTGATGATACCATATGTTATTCAAAGGTATAGGTTCACAACTCTTCAGATGTACCACACCACAAAGATGCCCACACTAGTCCATGTAGTCCATTGGGCCCCTCCCACCTTTTATCCCATCCAGTTCATCCCCTCTGGTAACCTCAATTTTATGAATTTCTAGGTTTTGATTTGATTTGGTTTGATTTTTTCTGACCCTTTGTTTCTTCAAATTTTGCTTGTGAGTAAAACCACTTGCTATTTGTCTTTCTCCATCTGACTCACTTCACTTAGCATAATCCCCACCAGTTCCATTCATGATGTCTAAAATGGCAAGAATTCATCTTTTTTTAATAACAGAGTAGTATTGCACTGTGCATATACCGCATTTTTCTAGATTGCCAATGTGCACATAGGTTGTTTCCATAACTTGGCTATTGCAAATAATTTCAGTTGATTTTTCTGTGTGGTGGGAGGGAGTGGTCCAAGGGTCATTCTTTTGCATGTGGCTGTCCAATGTTTCCAACATCATTTGGTGGAGAAACTCTCTTTTTATTTCCCATTTTGCTGGCGACGATTGTTTCCTGCTTTATTTTGAAAGAATAAAATGGCCATGAGGATTTATGTACATGTCTTTTGTTAAAATAATACAATTTTAAACAAGTCATGTATCAAAAGAAACCACAATGAAAGCTGAAGAGAAACTTAGAATTGAGTTACATTGAAAACATTAAATAAAACTTGTGGGAATGCAATAAAAACAATGCTTTGAAGAGAACTGATAGCCTTAGATGCTATAATTTATCATTTATGGTCATAAAAGAAGGCTATAGACTAAAAAATTAATGATTGAGGATTTAGTACCTGCTGTGAGGGAGTAGCAAGTAACTTATCCTTCTGTTGTAAACAGCTATAAACCTGTACAAAATATATGGCACAACCTTTTCAAGCAATAGACAATAGACAGAACAAGCTTATAATCTCAGAGAAAATGAACCACAAGGTGAGCTCAACATTCTTTCTGGCTTTCTGTCTAGGGTGTTTTCTAAAGTGCAGATGGAGAAAGGGACCCAAACAAAAAAAGTATTCTTATGGAGGTAGAACACAGAGGTCTGAAGTTGGTAGCTGCCATAATAGCTGGACTTTGTGGAGAAAGCTAGAGGAAGTGGGGATTGTACAATTAAAGAGTATCAGAAAACTACAAAGAGATGCCTTTTAAGATTGAGCAAATACTAAGCTGAGTATGAACCCATTGAGAAGCCTGGCAGAGAACAGCTATGAGGGAAGTGGGTAGAAATTTCCATGTGGCACAGTGTGGAGGTACTGGAGTTCAGAGCTGGTTTTTAATGGAGTTTAACCGCCTTTATAATTTTATATAGCCAATATTTGTTAGGATTTACCTGAGTATTCACCACTTTGTCCATTCTTTCTTGCAGTTCAGACTTCTCTTAAAATCATTTTACCTTTTCTTGAAATCAGTAACTTAAAAGAATTTTTGAAATAAGTCTTTTGGTAGTAAGTGCTCCTATTTTCTAAACGTATAAATATATTATTTCACTTCTATTTCTGAATAACAGGTTTTTTTGAGTACTGGAATCTAGATTGTATTATTTTCTCTCCATACTTTGTAATTTTCATTCACTAAGTTCCATTTCTGAATGCTTTAGAATCCATAAAATGCTTCTGAATCCATAAAATTGTGATCCTAAATTAGCAGTTTACTGAGTCATTAATTTCCACTCAAAGTTTGTCTTTTTTTGTGGTAGTTACTGTTTCTAAGATCCTGCTTGAATTTAATCCTTTAGACCTAAATGGAGAAATATTACTCATATTTTTTTCTTGTGGCTGTAGCTTGCTACCCTCCACCTCAAAGCTCCTGTTTGAGGAAATAGGTAGTTCTTCTTTCAGGTGATCTATTAACACTCACTCAATTATTAGCACACATCCTTGGGATGTAACAGCAGAAAAAATACTATAGATTACATATAAAAGCAAGTGCTTTGGGTAAATTTTAAGCAGTATAGGAAGATAGGAAGTGCTTTGACTGCTTGGGGAAATGTTTTGCAACGTTGAACATAGTAACCAGGAAGCCCAAACTAATGAGGTACAATTTGAACAAAGCCAGGTATATGGATAAATGAGGAAGAAGTGCTGTGGGTGGTGTGGCAGCAGATGACAACGCTGCTGTGTTAGATGAGAAACAAGGAGTTCAATGAAGGACAACGAGTAAGAAAAAGTAAAAGGACGAAGTAAGAGAGGAAGGAATATCAGATCCTTAGGCTATGGGGGGCAAGAATTTAGACTTTTATTTTTTCACACGATTTGACTTGTAAGCTAACAGGATCACTCTGGAGGTAGTGTCTACTGCAATGGAGCTCAGAGAAAGCAATTCCATTCTAAATGTGGCCTGAAGGCTGATAGTTTGGATATGGGCTTGGAGGATACAGAACTGCCTCTGAAAGTCTGAGCCACTGGTAGAGTTACCATTTTTTGAGAAAGCAGACTGCTCTTTCCCAGTAAGGGAAGCAGCTATGGCTGTGGGGGAGAAAGGAAAGATAAATTTTGAACATGGTAAGTTTGAGATGTTTATTAGTTATCTAACTTGAGATGTCAAGTAATTAAGTCAGATATATGAACTTCAAGTGAGGTTGGGAATATGAATTGGGAGTTTTCAGCCAATAATTATATTTAAATGCAAAGAACTAGAAGAAACTGTCTTGAGACTAAATGTACCTTGGGGGCGGTGGGGGAAAGAAAAATTGTAAGGAACAAATTTCTTATACACATCGATGATAAGAAGTTAGATAAGAAGGTAAAGGAAACAGACTAAAGTCATAATAGGGAGAGAAAAACCATGAAACTGGGTAGCAAGTTGTTAAAAAATAGAGATTTCACTGGGATGTCAGTTACAATGAGGTGTGAGATTTAAACTGACTCAGGTCCATTCAAGAAGGGTTAGGAAAATAGGAACTGTATGAGTTTCAATGATTTCTAAAACTTGCTTTAAAGGAAAGCAGAGGAGTGAAGTGATTTAGTGAGAAATATGAGAGCCAGAGAGGCTTTACTTTTTCAGATATATGTTAGAATTCAACCTACTGAAGCGATGTTATCACATGCAGAGAGACAGGCCATAGCTAGTGTAGGCAAAATGCAGTGACTCAGGCTCTTTTTTTGCTTCTCGCTTCTAACCTCTATGTCCACCACCTGAACCTTATTTTCCTCCCAGGTTTCATTGCCCACACATGACAACATGTTGCAGAAGGAGCATGAATGCAGAGCAGGCTCACCTGTAATTGCACATAACTGGGCAGAGAAGTCAGCGATATCAGAGTGTGTACATACATAAATATGAATACCTGGACTGAGAAGGGATGTACAAAAAGTGAGATCTGTGAAGGTTAGGGGGCTCAATTGCTGCCTCTCTGCCTGCTGGTTTGCCTGAGAGTCTGGTTCCCTGATTGAGCATTAAATCCCTGTCAAATATGCCGAAGACTCCAAATTCTCTTTTTGTCATCAACAATGAGCCTGCCCATCTTGGGACAGTTGCACAATGGCTAAGAACATGGACAGTTGATTCACAGTAACAAAGGGACTAGTCAGCTTGTAGGTGCAGGATTTGGGATACATGGTTGCAGAAGTTTTCCTTTGATTTCTGAGAGCACAATAAGCCTGAGGAAGAATTACTGCTCTTCTCCCCCATTTTCAAGGACCAAGAGGTATAAGACCATGTACTCATTGGCGAGGTGAAGATGGAATCTCCCAAGTTGGTTTTGTCAAAACTGGGAACTCTCAAACATGATACCTTTGCTGATTGGGAGAAGTACCAACTGTGAGAAAAGAAATGGAACTGCTTGGAAGCTTGATTTACCAGGTTCTGTCCTTTCATAAAGAAAGGCCAGAGGAAACAAAAGTAGTGCTTGAACAATACTTTTTGTGGCTTTTAAGACATCGTGGGAAGCAGGTTTAATAGGATGATTATAAATAGCTATGCTTGTCTTCCTCTTAATAAAATTTTAATCTGATTTTTTTTTATCAGCATGCTTGCAAAAATGTATCATATGATCGGGATGTACTAATGTGCTGTGGGACTTTCTGCATTGAACTTGATCCAAAAGAAGCAATATTCTTTAAAAAGGTCATTATGATATCCAGAATGATGTGACAATTCCAATAAAAGAGATATAGATCATAATCTCCCATAAAAATAACTACAGATCACTTCATCACAATAACTTTTCAAAGAGCCTAACTCATAATTTCTTAATGTAATTTATTTTTTAGACTGTACTGATGATTTCACTGAGATTTAATTTTCCCCTTTTGGAGGTAATTCAAATACAATTAAATCATTATGCCCTTGTTTGCCTTGTCATATCCATTTTGCTATTCCTCACACCTAGAAGAGTGTCTGACTATGGCAGAAATTCAATAGATAATTTTTAATGAGTGAGCCCAATTCACCAATTCAGGTTTTCAGTTTTTAATTTTCTGTCTGCCTGCCCACCCTCCCTTCCTTTTCACCATTTTATTTCCTGACTTTCATTTAATCAAATTATTTTAAGATATAATTATAAAATATAAGAACAACATGAAATTAAAGTCTGATATTACTGGTAGAATGAATTAAGTATTGAAAGTCTGTAGGGCAAAAAGTCTCAGGGTTTTTGCCCTTCTGCCTTTAGCCTCTATGACCAGTACCTGTAGTATTACATCCTCCCCATGATTGTATGCCTGGCCCAGTAGGTATGCACCTGTGTGGGTTGGTGCTCCTGGGTCTGGGAGGAGGAGATAAAAGCCTAGGGAGGAGAGAAGAAAGCATGAGAGAAAGCATGGAGCCCCGGGAGAAAATGCCAGAGAAAGAGACCAGAGGAAGAGTGTGAAGATTCCTGGGGCCCTGGTGGGCTTGCTTGCCTTCCATCACTCTCCTGCCCTGGCTCTGCCCTGCTTGGGGTGTCTGTATAACTGCTAGAATCAATAAAGAGCCTACCCATATTGGCCTGTCTGTGCACTACTGTTGGCTTCATGAATAGGATGGTTACACAACAAAGTCCAAATCAACTTTCAAGATTCAATTGATAAACAGATTAATACTTTTTCAGCACATTTATTACACTGAAGATAGATGATTGATAGATAGATAGATAGATAGATAGATAGATAGATAGATAGATAGATAGATAGATAGATAGATAGAAACTAAGGGCAGAAATTGCAAAGAACTGAATTATTTAGATTGTTTTCAAAATTGTTTCCTAAAACATAATATTTTTTCTTAGTTGGCTCAGTGTTTTGCAACCATCCCAATCCAGGTAGGTTCATCATCGGTTATAGCAGCTTAAAGAAGGAGGTCAGAGCACTTTGCAGGATTTTTGATAGTGAATGGGGGAAAACAGCCAGCAGGGAAACACCCACCTAAGTTCCCCTGAGTTCCTCTCCCCACATTATGATGCTACCCATTTATCCCCTCCTTCCTAGGCTCAGGTGTGCCCATTACACATGTGCGTACCCATTGGGCCATGTGTGTACCATGATGGATAGAGGACAATACCACTTGTACCAGTCTTAGAGCTAATGGTGAAAGGGTGTGAAAAATCCTACAACTCATTTACTCTATGTTCAGTTTAAATAAAAACCTACATTTTCTCATTCCTAGCACTGGAATGATAATATCTAGGTAAGGAAAAACAGTGGCCACTTGGCACAATGCTTCTCACTCCAAGTTTCACCTTTTCCTTGGAGTTCACTCGTTTTAGCTTCCATTATTTTATGCATCTATGTATTTGTCAATGTGTCATCCTAAAATAATCTCCCCCTTATATTTGTAGGAGGGGGGAAAACCCCTTTCCTTGATTTGACATAACATAGTAACATAGCAAGACTGTCATTGTCAAAAGGCAATTATTAAATAATCTAAATAATTTGAAGACTCTAATCAAAGTAATTGAAGCACAAATCCAGTCTTGCTTCTTATCATATGTTTCTGATTCTCTTTGAGGGTCAGATGCAGACAAATTAAATTACCTCACAAGGGGAAAACCGGTGTTCAAACCCTCCTCTACAGGGTCGATCCACCTGTGCATCATCAGGTTAACAGAAACAGGATTTATTCATGAGGATAAGGAGCATAGAGTCCTCAGGGCTGCCCAGGCCCCTGGTTGTCTCATCCCAGTCCAGTCTCCCAAGTTCCAGCTTCAAAAGCTGCATGAATTTCCAGTCACACACATGTTCAAATAGAACTGCACTTCCTCTTCTGGCACCTGTCCCAGCTCCAAGCCAGCAGCAGGGACCCCAAACCAAACAGCATGAAACAGGCCAACACCAAGTCCAGGTTTTCAACAAGTCACCCTCTCATCAGGAGGAAATATTTTCACTTGGCAGCAGCCGGCCTACTGCACCATGGGACCCATTCCTTCCTCCGCCTCCTCTCTCACCAGTCTGTGTCTCCATCTCATTCTCTCTGCATGCACTCTTACGCTGTATCTCACCCTATGTTCTTTTCATGCCTGCAATCCCTTCTCTCCAGGCTTCTGGCCTTGATCCACATGCTTTGCTAAATCTCCACCCACAATGGCATCTTCCTCTAACTTAGTTGCATCTCATTACAAAGATGGCGTCATGGTTCCCCAATTCATCCTTGATAACCCCCTTTCAGTTTTACAGTACTAGATTGCTAGCATTCCCTTTTGGAATTATGGAATATGGGACTTTGAAAAGGTGAGCCTCAAAGACAGCAGTGAGAATACTGATCAAAAAATATATAAAAACAAACTTTTTCCAAACTCTAAGAAATAATCAAGAATCGAGAAATATGAAGATCATGTATTCAAGATAAGTAGTTAAGAATGGTGACTTTTGTGTTTTTAACCTCACATCTGCCTTTCCTCAACTTTGCAATGTCCTTGAAAACCAACATCTTTGGCCCGGCACAGTGGTGCTTGCTTGTAAATGACAGCTTATGGAGTTGCGGCGGGGTCTGGGGATCGCGGTTCGAGTCCTGCCCAGGGCAGCACAGCGAGACCTAGTCCCAAAAATTAGTTGGGCACGGTGGCATGCACCTATAATCCTAGCTACCTGGGAAGCTGAGGCTGGGGATAGTTTGAGTCCGTGGTACCACGGGCAACATGAATCTGAGGTTCCATGGGCAAAAATAGTGAGACCTAGTCACCTAGTCTCAAAAAAAAAAAAAAAAATCTTTGCAATTATGGTAGCTTTGAAAACCAACCTAGCAGCCACTAAAAAACTAGAATAGATTTGGGGGCTTTCCAGAAGTTCTACCTGGCTCTCTTTCTTTGCTATAAACCTTGAAATTAATGCAGCTATTCTGAGAGACATTTACTTAAGAGTAAATGCAACACAAAATGATGTAATCAGCGAAACAGCCAGAACTAGCTGTCAAATCAGTCTGAAAGCTTTGTCTCCTGTCTGGCTATAAGGGGGTCATTTATTTGTCAAAATACTTTGAATTATTTTTATCCTTTTATCTTGTATCCTGATACCAATTCATTGTTTTATTCATTTTAAAATAAAAACTTCAGTTTGTACCAAAGGAAGTAAAAGCTCCAACTCCAGTTTTCCATTCCTACATTCCAGAGGTAAATTCTATTTACAGTCTATTGCATATCTAATTCATTTAATTTGTATTCTTTCTCTCCCATCCTGCTTCTCCCCATTTTCTTATATAGAATAGAAATAGAATATTTCCCCATTATATAATACATAATATAATATTAAAGTATAAAAATATATATGATATGTATGATACATTCTTTATGGTACGATACATTTATTTCTTTATCACCTTGCTTAGTTTATCTAATAGCATTTAATCCCTTTCCATTTTCATGTAGTTCATCTTTAATTGCATAATTTTTCAAACTATAAATGAAGATTTATTTCACCACTTCTAAATTATGGTTATTCATTAAGACTATTGCTGTGTTTTTGTTCCACACACTTTGCACATTTCCCTGTGTACTGCTGAAGGGACATTGCTGGTGGTGAACTAAAGGTCATTCCTCATGGGCCACAAGGCAATGAACCTGGATGTCTGCCCATTTTTTCTTCCTTGCTAATCAAATCCCAGTCATGTGCAGGGTCACAAATTGCTCCATATCCAGTGCTTCTTGGATTCCTTTGTATTTGAGATAGAAGGTGATAAAGAGAATAATACGACAGAGTCAATGAAATATAAGCAGATGTGACAAATTTTGCCTCTAGAAAACTTATTCTAGGACTCAGACACAGCTAGACATGTCCCCTTTGATCTTTGCTCTTTACATTTTACTCTGGAATTTGTCTGGAAGAGGAATTTGAGGATAAAATTTGAGGATAAAAGCCACACACTAGAAACAGATGATGTTTCAGTTCTGTAGTCAGCTACAGGATTAGCTTTTCAGCTTTTCTTTATCTGACTCTAAGTTTAGTTTATATTCTTCATATAAGTGACACCTTTCTAAATTTATCCTTCTGATTTATTTCACTTAGTACTAAACCTCTCAGTCCAAGTTGCTGCAAATGGCTTGAGTTTATCTTTTTATATGCTGAGTAATATTAGCTTGTGTATATATACACCATATCTTTTTGAGGGGAGGGGTGAGAGTAAAGGGGGAAGATGGCAAGATGGTGGACTATAGATGATTTGGTGGCAAGTACACTACAGTGGATATACCTGGAATCCTATACTTCCAAAATAACGAAAATTTAAGTCACATGACCTCAATTATATGTTATATATTAAATTATAATGAAAACAAATATTTAATTATAGAGTACTCTTTTAGGACAAAAATCTAGCTCTTTTGGTTAAGTCTTAACTAGATTTCAGTTGTATGCAACCAAATTCAATCCCAACAGGTAAAAATGAAAAGTCTGCCTCAACTGGTATATACACTTCAAAGTTTTACAGATAGGGTTAAGATATCCTTCAAAGTGTTGCCATGCTCCCTGAAATTACAAGTGATCTTCTTGACTGACCTCATCAAGGTTAGTAGTTGTAGCTGGGTCAGTTTTATCAAGCACCAATATTATTTGGAATAGCTTTCTTTAAGCAACAATATCCCTTATGATTGTAGCTCAATAACACAATGTGATTCAATCCCTATGCCAGCTAAAGTTGCAGAATAAACAATTGATATACAGCAGAGACTACTGATTAACAAATATTTAAATTCCATATGTGTTTACATTCTTGATCTTATTGGTAAAATTGTTGACTTTTTCTTTGGTAAAGAATACTAGATGTTTCTGAATGTACTTGTGGAAATGCAAAAAATGTTTTTATTCACTAATGACTATTCTCAAGGCAAAAGATATTACATAAATTTATATGATTAGGTTGGATAAACATATCCTAGTTTTGCTGATGATTTCTCCGGTGCTGTTACTAATAGTATCAGGGGAAAGGCTCAAACCTAGTGGTTGGGGTAATCAGTATCAGGAGAGAACCTAGAGGTTTAAAACTGTAGCATTAAACCAGAGGAGCAATCATGTTTTGATTGAGACAGAGCATGACTTCACCAGCATACAATGAATACAAATCACTTGATGATATTGTTAAAGTGTAGATTCTGAATCAATAGGACTGATTTGGCATCTGAAGTTCTGCATTTCTAACAGGGTCCCGGGTGATGTGTGGTCATAAGACAAGTTCTTGAAATAGTAGAAAAGGAAGTGGTCCTCCACCAGTAGAGATCTGAAAGCCAAGCATTATGAGTGGGAGGATCAGTGACAATTGGAAGACTTGACATGTAGAGATTGTAACTGTAACAGGCATTCCTGGGAGCAGAATAGATGGGCTAGTCAATAACATATTGCTTTATCTATCCAGCTAACAGAAAGCAAAATAACTGAAGACAACTGACCCCAAATAAAAAGTACTCTTCTTTCTCCCAGTTTCCAGATCTGGGTCATTTTTCAAATCTGGAGTCCATTAACCAAAAAGTGAGGTCTCAGAAGGAACTAGAATGCTACAGCAAATGATAATTTCCCCCATTCTTTCTTTAAAGAGTTTAAACCATTTAGTTGGCAAATCATGTCCTGTGAAGGTAAAATGCTACTAAGTTTTTTAAAATGAGATATTTGAGAACTGTTGAACACAGGATCTGATCTGATGGTACTCAGTGTCCAATATCTTCAAGGTTCTCTTTAAATGGGACATGTGTAAGCCAGATAGTGCATGGAATCCTGACTTAGATCTAGTTCACAGCAGAGCCACTTGCTCAACAATTTGCCTGATCATTCAATGTTTATGAGTCTGCCCATACACAGTCAGAATATTTATTCTGTTTCTCTGAACTTTAGTAGATGAGTAGGACAAGTAGAAGCCTCTAGAAATGTTCTTCCTCCAGAGAAAATAGTAAATAACAGGGGCAATAGCAGAAATTGGTGCAAATTTCAAAGAGTAAAGAATGCAGAGGTAGTTTCCTTCCTGTTTCTATTTCTTTACCAGAGTAGCTCCAACAAAAGCTAAGCAGATACTGAAGGATGAGTATGGATCACTGCAAACTCAGGGTTTAGCCTAATGGTAGCTGATATACCAGATACCTCTTAGGATACTGCTCTGAACCACTGAACATGTGATATGAGTAGCGTGCAACTGAGCATATCACAGAAAAAAATTTCTTCAGTAGGCCCAGGCTGCTGTGAAAGTGAATTATCACTTGGGCCATACACTAGAGCATCAGAGGAATTTGTGGAAAGAAAAGAACTTTGCAGAATTCTGAGCAAGCCTAGATGAAATAATTGTATTGTTGACCATTAAGATTCTAGAAATATTTGCAGCAGAATACTATATACTAACTGAAACATAGATCTTGGTGCATTCTTGGACCTTAATAAAGACCTGGGCTTTGCCATCAAGTAATGACTTGCAACCATAACAATCTCTCATGAGCTGTGTTCTCTCAGACTTGTCAAAACAGATGGTCTAGGAATAATCCAATATAAAGTGGAAATAAGAAACCCAGGATCAGACATTAACAGAGTTAGCAGATAAAAGTAGGTCATGTGATCAAGTGCTCCAAACCTGCACATCTTCCTCTGCTATTGTACCAGCACCTTTTTCTCAGCTTGGGCTTCTGGTTACCTAGCCTGGGGAGATAGTATCCTATAACCCACTATCTGAAAATCAAGAAATTAAGACTTGTAGGTTCAAGGCAGAAATGGATTTCTGTAAGAATGACCCTGATGAAAGAATGAACAAAAGTTGTCCTAGTGGACTGTCAGGGCTACACATGGTACATCAGGTATACATGGTACATTTCTGCATAGAAAGAAATGTAACTTGAAGAAAGAACAAGAACAGGATCGGAAATCAGTCAGTGGCTTGATATCTTGATTAAGAGTTTAAAAGGGAAAACATTGGAAGATCTAGAATAAGAACAAGTAATTTAAAAGTCCTTATAGTCCATATTAATGCCTTCCAGGCAGCATGTACCTAGTAGTAAACACATCACTTAGCTATGTGACGAGTCACCTCTGTCATTTCCATTTTAGGGATGCTGGACTCCTCCATGGATTCCAGCCCTCCAATGTTCAAGGTGAGAAAGATGAATTTGAATATAATTAGGTACTCAAAAAAAGAGGAAAATATTCCTCTTCACCTCTAGTGAGAATTTTAGTTTCTTGGGATTCAGAGACCATAACATTTGCTCTTCCAGGCGGTGTTTTCCTAGTTTCAAGTAGAAAAGCTCAATCCAAAATATCTTAAATCTAAAATAGCATTTTAGATTTTAGATTTGTTGGCTCACATCACCGTGGAAATCCGTTTTGTAACTTCAGTCACATCTTGATGCTATCTAGTTTCTCTCCACCCTACCCCACCCCCACCATCTTTCCCTCATTCTCTGCTTCTCAACTCTGTTCCATAACCCCCCCTTTCTTCCTCCACTCTTTATTAGCCTGATTTGCATCTGCTCCCCTTCACCTTAGCAAGGTCAGACATTTCTCTCTGTATGCAGACATGATCAAGGCAGTTCTAGATTCCTTGGAGATGATGATCTCAGAAAAAGAGTGACCACCTTTTCCTGCCATCCCTAATACCTGTATCAATCCAAGAATTAGAACTGTTAAATTAGGTGTCCACTCATCCACAAAGATGAAAAGATGTCCACAAAGATAGATAGTCTACTGACCACTGAACCATAAGCCCACATTGTCCTAGTGTTAAGGAGATAGGACCTCTTTGTGTAGCCAACCTGCTAGAATCAACTGACTTGCTAATGAAACATTCTAGTATATTTGAAATAAAGCTGTTCCCTGAAGTGGTATGCTAGTGAGATATGTTCCCTTTTCTCAGTTGCAGGGAGGAAAGGTAAATACTGAAGCACTTTTTCATCTTCCTTTATCTGTATTGACTTTTGATACCTGTTTTCTTATCTATCAAATTCTTGTCTATCAAAGCCATAGAAAGCACCACAAGGCAAGCAAGTTTAAAGAAGTACATTTATTTAAAGAAACAGATCAGAAATAAAAGGAGATAGAAAAGCAAGACTCCCTGGAAAGTCTGCAGGGAGTGGTAAAAGATACCAACATGACTTCCCTGAAATCTCTTTTATAAACTTTATATGAATCTTCTAAGAACCCCATCAATCTTTAATCATGGCTGGAAGGAAGGACATCCTTCCTTTGAGTTTGCCCATGAACTTGTGCTTATGTCATGCTAATGTCTCCTCCTCCTCAGACCTTAGGTGTGCTTTTCTTGGGACTCTCCCTGTCTGAATTTGGAAAAAAATCTTCTTTGAAGTTTGTTTTTCTGACATTCCTTCATTATTC
This sequence comes from Uropsilus gracilis, assembly GCA_004024945.1. Classification (NCBI taxonomy): domain Eukaryota; kingdom Metazoa; phylum Chordata; class Mammalia; order Eulipotyphla; family Talpidae; genus Uropsilus; species Uropsilus gracilis. The sequence continues at coordinate 19,975 of PVHY01006178.1, forward strand.
TTCCATTATTCTTTTTTTCTTGAGGTTTTCTGTTTTCCTGCCTTGCCTTGCCTAGCCTAGCCTTGGGGGGTGTGGGGGGTAATCCTGTCCCTGTGTCGCACAGGAACACATGATTTACCTCATCACATCATCCAGATGGTAAGTTCTGAAACAGAGTTCCAACAAAAATCAAAGTACTGACTTGACTTCAAATAAAACTATAGTCTTTATAGAAAACACATGCCAGGTTTACTAATTAGTGAAAACTAGAAAGTGGCTAAGTTCATAATTAGTATGCTCCAGTGTTGTGTCTGTAAGAGATGAATTCAGTGGATTTCTTAAGTTACCAGTGATACAGGGGGAATACTCTTTCTTACCTCTGTCAATAACTATCAAGTTCCAGTTGGCAAAGAAAACTACCCTTTGCTTTCTATATCCAGATTTTTAAGCACCCAATAAAATTTGGTTGGTGATGCCAATGACACAGTCATGGAAATTATTTTATCTCAACATAGGAAAACAATGCCCAATATTTATTGTATTCAGCCCTATGTCCTTCGCAACCTTAAAGCCAATGTAATATATCACTTTTCTTTAACAACTCTTTCATGTGCCCTTGGCCCATAGCCAGACTGAAATGATCTGAGCTTTTTGTTTAGTGAATGACTCCAAACCATCCCTGAGGCATCTGGAACCTTGATAGATAGTCCTTACTGTATGAAGTCTTCTTCATACAAAAATTTCTTTGCAGAAATTGAGGCATTCCTCTGTTATATACCAGCAGTTACCTGGGCCTGGTTGTGGTTTTTAGTTGTAGTTAGTTTGTGGAAAATTCGTTTATCTCTACACCTTAAGGAAATTATTATCAAATTATTTATAGATTTGCTGTTTGTCTATAGTGAGACAAATAATTTATTTGCATTGCTTTTCTTAAGTAAATTGATAAAAAACATAAATATTAAAGAAAAGTCAAATTATTTTGATAACTTTTCTATTTTTATTAAGTATATAAGCTAAGATTTCCAAATATCTGCTAAATGAGAAACTATTGTCTGGGAATTTATTGAAGACTGGATCTACTCTATCTTTATGTGTTTTCATAGTCTCAATCAGGAACAATTTAGCTATAGAAGCATATTTTCTCTTATCAAACTGAAAAATACATCAATTATATACCAAATATATTATAAAATATATATTGGAATATGAAGGATATATATGTTTCCTAGGAGGTATTTCAGCATGAAAAAGAAAAGGAATAGAAATACCATGTAACATATTGAACAGACATATTGCTTAGTTATTGAAACCTTTTAAGGTTTTAAACAAAGGACAGGGAAATTTTGAAACTCTTAGCAGAATAAACCCATACAGCCAGGAAAGGGTAGGGGGTAAATTGGGCATAAGATGGGCATAAGAGATTAAAATTATGGTTCACAGATGATAAGGTGGTGGGAGAACCTGGGGTAGACAATGATGTAAAATAAATGTATGTGCAATAAAAATTTAAAATTTCCCCAAAAAAGGCTTTTAATGTTTTGATTGGGCAGAATGAATTTCAACAGAACCAAAATAATATATAGGAATAGGGTGTTAATTCACGGTAATGTAAAGTTTGACTTTATTTCAGAACTATTGCTAAGGCGGTATGAACATTATTTTCAGAGAGGGAAATGCTGGGAAGCAATATATTAAAACTAAGAAAGGAAAGTAATCTTGGGTTCATAATACTGCTTCCAAAACACTTCGAATCATACGTAGTTAGTATTCAGAGCTTTTCAGCAGTTTTCCAAGGCAGCATCAGTAATTAGGAGCTTTAATATTTTTGTATATAAATGAGTGAATATTTACATACAGTTTGAAGAAAAAAAGTCAAACTATGGCTTCGTGTCAGTTAAGGTCAAGTTTCGTGGCCAAATGTGTTCAGATCAGATGAACTCTTGCAGTTAAATGAGTTAACAAAAAGATTTTTCCATTTTCTGAACTTTTTTGCATGCTGTAAATGCAGAAAAAAGGTTGAGAACCTACATTAAAAGGAAGAACTTTGTTTTTAAGAGTTTCACCTTGTTGCAGTGATTTTCTTTCTATACAGAATGTAAAATTCTGTAATTAGTTTTCATTAACAAAACAAAACTTAAACAATCTGTTAGTCTTTAGCTTTATCTATACTATAAAAATAACATCATACAGAAAATTAAAAAGAACTATAAGTTATGTACATTTTTAGGATGTCAAAAACAGCATTTTTTAAATTTTAAATAATTTATAATGTGTATATATATATATATATATCACATCTTTGTATTCCCTGGAGTTCACCCACCACCTCCCCTCCCTGACTGCTCCCACTCTTCCCTTCTCCCCCTGAGTTGTGTTTAGTTTGGTTGTTGGTTTGTTTTGATTTTTCCTCCTGGCCTCTTGTTTGTTTTTCCTATGTCCCATATATTAGTAAAACCATTTGGTTTCTGTCTTTTTCTTTCTGACACATTTCTGCTAATAGGATTTATTCTAGGTACATCCACATCAAATTTGTCATTTTTAATTGATGAGTAATATTCCATTGTGTGTGTATGTGTATATATGTATATATATGTATATATATGTATATATATATGTATATATATATGTATGTATATATATATATACCACATTTTTTTCATCCAGTCATGTGTTTTAGGACATTTGGGTTGGTTTCATGTCCTTGCAATTATAAATAGTGCTGCAATAAAAATACGAGTACAGATGGCCCTTTCTATAAGTATTGAGGTCTACTTTGGGTAGATCCCAGAAGAACGATTGCTGGGTCAAATGGTAGTTCCATTTTCATTAATTTGAGGGTCCTCCACACAACTTTTCATAGTGGCTGGGCCAGTTAACATTACCACCAGCAGTGTACTAGTGTTCCTTTCTCTCCACATCCATGCCAGCATTTGTTGCCTGTTTATTTATTTATTTTTTTGATGTGGGCCATTCTTACTGAAGTAAGGTGGTACCTCATTGTGATTTTGATTTGCATTTCCCTGATTCTAGTGACATTGAGCATTTTTTCATGTGCCTATTGGCCATTTCTATTTCCTCTTTAGAGAAATGTCTTTTCAGTTCTCCCCATTTTTTGAGAGGGCACCTTGCTTTGTTTTTTTTTTAAGTTGTGTGAGTTTCTTGTGGATCTTTGTTAACAAACACTTGTCACTTTTATGGAGATCAAAAGTTTTCTCCCATTCAGAATGGGACAAAAATCAGTATTTATCAATGCAGTTCTTTTAAGATTAAAATTTTAAAAATGACTATTTACAATGCCAAAGGGAGTTAGTATAAAAAAAACAAAAGAAAAGAAAGAAAGAAATTATGTCTGTTTTATGTGTCTGGGACTGGGGAATGGGGAGAGTTATAAGTTTAATCCCTATTTTTTGAGAATTGAGAATTGAGAAATTGCTTTTTTACATTTCATTTCATGACGTTTCTATTTTTCATTTATTTTACTTACTTCCTTTGCTCCCAACTCCAGATAATTATACAGTTACATAACTAGAATAACTAGAAAGAAGCTCTTATGTTTTCCCTTCACTTTGAAGCAGTGAGCAGAGCTGCCAGAAAACTTCCATGTAGGAAGGAAAAATACATCAGTCACTTCCATAGATAACAACTGAAAGCTCTAGATAAATTCTTTCACTTAATGATCCTTTCCTTTCAGCATGAACTCCACTCTTCTACTGGAGAACTTTTGAAAAATAAATATAAAGCAAAAAAGTATATTGCTTAGCAGTGAAACTTTATTAATGACTCCTAGGCAGTCTTGTTGAAGTGATATAAAGCCACTTTGGAAATTTTTCTGAAACTCTAATACTTTGCCAATATATCTGTATGACACTGAGCTAGAATGTGATCTAGAGAAGCTGTCTAAGTCTAATATTTTCCTTGAAAGAAAAAAAATGTTTAAATCCCAAAATTAAAACTTGGAGCATGCTTTGAAGAGCAAATTTATCCATATGATTCCTTAAATTAATTAAATTCCTTGACTAGAAATGAGAAAAGAAAAAAAATAGACAAATATAGAGATGTTCCTCCTGGAATTATTTACAGTAGTAAATAAAAGTAAATAATATAGGAACAGGCTTACAAGTCATAATATATATTCCATGGAATATAATATAACTGAAAGGTCAGTTAAAAGGCACTAGGAGTCTCCACCTGTGAGAGGATTAAAGATGCTAAATAAGTTCTCTCTGGATATCATCCAACTACATCTCACCCTCCAGCTATAACTGAAACCAAACTCAGCCTCACACACCTGGCCCATCAGAACACCTTACCTGCCTGCTGACTTTGTCTGCCACATCAGCAAATCCATCCCCCATGTCCCTGCCCCTATAAAAGCAATCACCCACTTAACATAGGTGCAACTTCACTGCTTTAGGGTCAGGAGTGCAGTAATAAAGACTTTTCTTTATTTTACTCAGCCTGACTTCTGTTCTCTCCTTGCTCATATCCTTTCAATGACCACTAAGGTCATCTATAAAAATTAGAATAATGTGGAAAAAAGTTCATTATGTTAAAAAGACAAAAAAATAAGAACCAAAAATCTATAATAAAATATCTTCTTAAATGTCAAGGTCTCCCTCAATACCTAACCATTCCCAAAGGCAAAACCATCTGCTCATTTTTTGACCAACTTGGGGGCTGGGGGGATTCCTTAATCCAAGCATCCACCTAAAGTTCTTAAATCAATTCTTTGTTTACCTTTATAGTAAATTTCCGTTAAAGAAACTCACTGTTCCACCAAAACCCATAACCTTGATGTAGTTAAGTCCACCAATAAGTTCTCAGGCCTCGAATGACAAAACCCAGCAGCAGGATCTGATGCAAGTGATCATTCTCCTTGAATTGTTTTTTTTCTTCATAATTTTCAGAGCACTTCTCTCTCTCAGTTGTCCCACTTAATTGTCCATACCTTCTCACTCACTTTTGTCATACATCCTCTTCATCCTGCTGTATAAACTTTGACATAGCCAGGATCAGCTCTTAAGTCTTCTTGAGAGTTTAAAACCATCTGGTTTGATGACTTTTAATGTCACCTCTGTGGTGATGGCATTAGCCTATAGTCTCCCTAAACTACATGACATTTCCATTGCTAGTTTTTACTGTGCTTGTTTTCACTGTGCTTGAAAATCTAATTCTCCCACAGTCTTCCCCTATCTCAATAAATGACTTCTAACTTCTCAGGCCAGAACTTGAGATCCATTATTATAACCAGTCCTTCAATATATTTGTTTTATTTTACCTTCAGCAGTCCTACGACCCAAAACTTCTTGCTTCTCCCTGTCTTCACCACTGTCGTTAGGTCCAAAGCCCAGCATTTCACACATTCCTTCTGTTACACAACCTCTAGAAATTTTCTTGTGTCCTCTGTTGCCCTCTGTCACATGGTCCTTTCCCCAGGGAACGCACATTGATATTTCTGAAAGATAAGTCAAACGATCTTTTGTTGTTCTTTCCTCAAACACATAGAAGTCATCTCATCTGCATTTGTTACTCTAGATGTACATTCACATTAACTATACCCCTTTCCAGTGCTTAGTGGTTAGAACGTCCTTGCAGCTATGTTCTAGACTCATATCAGATTTTTTCAATGAAGATGAAGATAGAAATGAAGGAAAGATTATGCAGCCACTGCCTTATTACTGCCTGTGACAAGCACTGCAATAAACAGTGTGGGTGATTTTTGTTTTGTTTTGTTTTGTTTTGCAGCAGCATTCAGTGTCTAGTACTCAACTTGGAAAGTATACAGAAGCATTTGTAGATTCATTAGCTTCCTGGTCCCTGACAATGGTGTCAGCAGTGGGTTCCAGAGAGCAGATACTCCCAGACCCCTGGCTCCCTATTTCTTTGATCCTGGTAAGACAGTAACCTCCATGGCATGCCCCTGTGGGATTGATTTTCTGGAAGTCATTCCCAAGGTCTATGAAGAACCTATTGTTTCCATGTTTTAAAATTCTGTAAGCACCAAATTGACTCAGTTGAATCCTTTTATCTTTTAGTTGACCAGAGATGTTCCCATTCTCTGATACCAGTTAATATGTCATCACATCAGAATCAATTCCAAGTCTTCTCTCTCACCGAAGATACCCTTTGTGCTTTGGTGCCTTTTATGTCTCTTGTTCTACATCCTCCACATCCCTTCTTAGGCATTCTGCTCCAGAAACAGGCAAAAAATATAAGCACACTGTTGGAAAAAAAAAAAGAGCTATAACTGCTGTATTTCTTTCCAGTAAGTGAGTGTTAACCATTTCAAGCTTATTTGTACTGAGCAGAACAGTAGGTAAAGTTCTAAATATATCAGTATTCATATGCATTGCTAATCCTAAAAAACTTCATTTTTCCTGCTGATTCTCCAGATGTATTCTAGTTTCATAGAGTCTCTGTTTTATGCTCTGATCTACTCTATCTCAAACAATGTGATTATTTTGCCACTGACACACTTTGAGATAAGGCCCACAGCCAAAAAGTTGTAAATATAATGAATCAATATGTCAAAATCTAACATGATGATAATTTTTAAATCTACATTAATTTCTTCACTTTTCGGTAGCAAATTAACAATGAGCACCAATATCCTGAATTGCTAACTGTAATTTTCAAAATTTGTGTTTAATCTCCAAGAAGGAAACCATGTATTTATATTTTGATGATCTTTTTGATTTTAACCTTTTGATGATAAGGTTATCTTCAAACCTACTGTAAAGGCTTTCAGTTGCTTTGAATTAATAGATGATTTTGATTCCATCTTTTTTCTTATAAACAGATGGATGGCTAAGTTCTTGAAGAAGTTCAGATTTAAGCATTAGAAGTGAAGTAAATGCTAGAGATATTAGTATTGCCACGCATTTGTGTTTTGAGACATGGGATTTCATGCTTGGCAAGAGGTCTGAAATGAGAATCTTGTTGCCAGAAGAATGTTGCCAACCCTGGTTGTCAGGGTTCTGCTCATGTTGAGTTTACTGACACTGGAAGAAGACATCTCTTAGTCACTTCTAAGGTGTGTGGTACCTTTTTTTAAAAAGGTAAATTTATTTACTTTTAAAATAAAGTAATGAAGTAACTTTAGCATCCTCTCCATCAGAGTCATGACCAAAGTGGACCCCACTAAACCACTGCTAGTCCCTCACCATAGTCTGCTGTGCTTCCTTCCCTCTTTGTTCTTACCCTGCCCACAACCCTCCCCACACTGGATGCTTCAGTTTACTTTCAATAGTTCATTATTCTTTTAAGCTTGTCTTTGTTTTTAATTAATTAATTAATTTTATATCTTGTGGGTACTATTTCTTTTTTTTTCTTATCTACCCCAGGGTTCTCCCACCACCTTCTACCTTATCACCAGTGATAAGTGCTGCTTCCACCCCCAATTTCCCCCTCCCCTCTCATGTTCTGTGCTTCAATTCTGTTGAAAGTTGGTTTTAAATTTTTCTAGTCTATTTGTTTTCCCTTTATCCCTCATATAAATGAGACCATCCAGTATTTCTCTTTTTCTTTCTGGCTTATTTCTGTCAGCATGATTCCTTCTAGCTTCATTCATGTTGCTGCAAATTTAGCATAAGTTTGTATTTTTTGATTGATGAATAATATTCCATTGCATACATATACCACAGCTTTCTGTACCATTTGTCTCTTTTGGGGTATTTGGGTTGTTTCCATATCCTGGCGATTGTAAATAATGCTGCAATAAACATCCGGGTACAGGTATCTTTATGAATTAGAGTTTTTGTCACCTTTGGATAGATTCCTAGAAGTAAGATTGCTAGATCAAATGGGAGTTTCATTTTCAGTAGTTTGAGGGTCCTCCACTCAGCTTTCCATAGTTACTGGACCAATTTGAATTCCCACCAGCACTGTGAGACTGTGCCTTTCTCTCCACATCCATTCCAGCATTTGTTGTCACCCATTTCCTTTTAATATGGGCCATTCTTACTGGTGCGAGATGATAACTCATTGTAGTTTTGATTTGCATTTCCCTGATTGTTAGTGATGGTGAGCATTTTTTTATATGCCTATTGACCATCTGTATTTCTTCTTTCAAGAAGTATCTTTTTAGCTCTTTATCCCATTTTTTTGACTGGGCTTTTTGTTAAGTTTGTCTTTGTCTGACATTTAGTTCCATGTATTAGTGACACCATCTGGTATTTGTCTTTCTTAAATGAGAATACCCAGGTAAGGAAGAGGGAGTTGGCTATGGTATTAGCAGACAAGAAGCAGAATATATTTTTGCAGAAAATGGTAAAATAAATTTAGTAAGTGATTTGATGTTTTTCATTTAAGTAGGAATAGTTTTACTGATAAAATAACCACATTTCAGTTTTAAAAGTTGTTAAAATAGGTATGATTGGCTCTCTTATAATTGTCCCATTAGCATTGATTTATTAATGTCCATTATGAACATAGTTCCAAAAGTTTGAAACAAAATACTAGTAGACCAAAGTCAACAATATATTGAGAGAATAATACATCATGATCCAGAAGTGTTAACTCCAAGAATATAAGGCTGTACTTAAGAATTGCAATATCAAATCCTTATTCAGTTATAAGGTTTCCATACAGATAAAATTAAAGCATTTAGTATTTGAGTTTAAGAAACCTCAGTAAATATCAGCTATGACAGCTATTGGTGGCTGATTTATTTTAGCCTGGTACATTGATACTCATATAGTCTGTATTCCTAGACTCCTTCAACTTAAACTACCTTTTAGACGCTGAAATATAAGTAGATCTTGTATGAAACTTCTAGGAAGCATCCAGAGAAGGGATGAGGTGATCCTTTTCATTCTTCATTCCTTTACTTGCTTCCTTTCACTGGAATTACTGGAGTATGAGGGGCCATCTTGGCCCCAGTGGCAGCACATGAACAATGAGTGACTAATAAGTTTCCTGCTTCTGTAAGTTTTTGGATTTATTTTAGTTTTTATGTGAGGGAGATATAAAGTTCAGTCTGAAATAAATTGCTGTTACTTTGGGATTGATTATTACTCCTAGACAAACAAATCTGACATATATGTTGGGATACCAAACTTAAAGATTTTTTTTCAGTTAATTGCTATTGAGATGTCCAGGCTGTGACTGTAAGAATTACAAGAAAGGAAGCCTATACATGACTATTGTAAATTTTTAAATTGTAAAAAATTCTATGTCCTTGCAGCTTTTGTCAAGAATCTTAGTCCTAACCCAATGAGTCATGTCAGATAGAATTAGTTTTATCATTTTCCTTTATGACATTTCAAAGCAACTGTGTAGTCCTTAGTCATCTTCTCTGAGACTGTACATCCCCAGTTTGAACTCTTCCTGTGTGGCAAAGTTTTGCATTTCTATACTGTCTTTCCACTGAGTATGCTCCAGTGTATCACTTTCTTTCCTTAAATGTGAGGTCTTAATCTGAATATGAGGCACATATGTGGGTCCATACATACCATGAGATCCTTCACTCTATATGACATGCTTTTTCTACTCTGTTACTTTTCCAGTTAGGGTATCACATTTTTCGTTCACATGAAAGATTGTTTTGACTAGGCTGTATCTTTTATACCCAAGTTGTTGTCACATCTTCTCCAATTTTGCTTGTGCAATTTTGAGATTTTTTTTTCAAGTCAAAGTACACAGCTTTGCACAGATATTCCTATTAAATTTCACCCTGTAAGATCTAGTCACTGCTTCAGCTACAGAAATTTCTGGAAATCTCATTCTGTCATTCAATATATTTCCTCTTTTTCAGCCTTGTGCTATTTGAAGTTTTGATAAAGCTGCTAATTAAATTTCTGATCAAAAAGTTGTTCTTGATAAAAGAACTTCCTCCAACTTGTCATTCATCAGTCTTTATCAGAATTTGAGAAATATAATCTGCAGCAAATTGTTACTCTCCTGATTGTTTTTTTTTTTATTTTAAGAAAAGAATAAATCATTTGACCACTCAAGCCTATTCATATTTTTATAGCTATGGACTAATTATTTGTTTCTCCCCAACATTTATATGATGCAATCCTAACTCCCGATGATGATAGTATTAGGAGTGAGGACACTTGGAAAGTAATAAGGTTTACATAAAGTCATGAGAGTGGAGCCCCATAATCATATTAATGCCATTATAGGAAGAGGAAGAGACACTAGAGTTTCTTCTCTTGACCATGTGAAAATACAGAGAGAAGGTAACTGTCTGTAAGCCAGAAAAGGAGCCCTTGCCAAGAATCAGTTGTTTGGCACCTTGATCTCAGACTTTACAGCCTCCAGATCGTGAATAATAAATATCTGTTGTTTCAGTCATTTGGCCTATGGTATTTATTAAAGCAATCCCTACTGTCTGAAAGTGAGTTTCCAGCCAGTGTCCTTCTCAAGGTACTGATAGTTCAGTATTGTCAGAACTATAATGCCAGTCTCAAGATGAGTCACTTTTCCTAGCAGTAGTGATGTATGTATTAAGACAGGATACTGAAGCACATGCCAAAATCCTACACAAGGCCCCTGGTATGTTTTAGATGAGTGAGTCACAAAAGCTTATCTTACTTTGGATAATACAGGCATGACAGAATATGCAAAGACTTTGTCTCTTCCCTTATAAGCCATGTGAATTTGGACTTCCGTTCCTATCTTGTGTTTCTGCCAAGTCAAGAATTGAAATTAGCCATGTTTTGAAGGGTATAGAATTTGTTTCATTAGATTCTAGGGGGGAAAAGTGTTTGAAATTTATGCAAATCACCAAAAGCTTTTAGGAAACCATTTTCCCATCTAGAAGAAACTAGATGTTGATTTTGTTCCCTCAATGACATACTCAAGAGAAAAACAATTACTTTTTCAAAGTGACTTATTTCCTCAAGGAGCTTTCACTTTAGTACAATAGGAAACAAATTTATTATCATCCATGAAGGGCACCAATGCAAGGAGATCCCAAGTTAAGTGCATATGATACCAATGACAGGCTGATCACTTCACCTTCACTGACTCCAAGGGACATTCGGGTGAAAGAAGGGTAAGTGGATGGAGACCTGTGAGTTTAAAAAGTAATACATCTTGGTTTCATACCATCATGAAATAGTCAAGGTATTCAGGGACCCTGTAATTCATCGTTTGATTGTATCCCAGGTGTGGGCCCTCTGGAGAGTTGGGAATATGGCTCAGGAACAGAAAACTTGGGCAGCAGTTTTTCCAATCTGGACTTCCCTGTGGAGACCCAATCTGGTGCCAATTATGATCCAAACCCAAGACTCTGCCAGGAGGTTGCATTGTGATTTCAGGGCTTGCTTTCATGTCATGCTCTCATGTAATCTCATGTCAAGATTCTTTTCAGCTCATGTCTGTGACCTTTCAATAACGGCTAGTTGTGTCTGTACCTCACACTGTTTCCCAAGCCACTCATAAGCACATTTACATTTTTAATTTTTAGTAAACTCATATGACATATAAGCACATAGATTTATAAATAAGATAACATTTAACAGAAAACCTCTGAGGTGACCATGATACATTATTATTCACATGCTGCAGATGCAGGATGTGAAGGTCATATTGGCTAATCAGTCTTTTTAAGGTCACAGATGAGCTAGGATTTGGGCCCAGGTCTGCCTGACCTGAAAGGATTTTATTTCGCCATACATGCTGCTTTCACTTGCTTTGAGAAGCAAGATTCTTCCATTTCAATTTTGCTCATGTAATATGGGGGTCAGTGCAACCTTGGGAAGGAGACAAATGGCCTAAATTATCTGTCTGATGCTGACCAGCACTTCTTTCTGATTCATGGGTGCTTGCTTCTGAATTTGCTCACATATTCCATCTACTTTAATGTCTATAATTTCTGAGCTTTGACCCCAACCTGATCCAGGGACTGATCCTGCTAAAGAGGAGTCTATTTTCTTCACATCAAAGGAAATATTATCATTTTTTTTTGTTTGTATACCATTTGTGGTCATGTGGGGGTGATTGGCTTGATCACCAATCTGGGAATAAGTGGCCCACTGCATTAGAGAATGTCAAGACCAAGGGAAATTGGCTCTGATGTGTAATGTGGGTTGAATGTTCAAGTAGAGGCATTGCACTAATTCACCTATTCCTCATACCCTAGCTGTGTCTTGTTCTAGAGAACAGGAAGTTCCTTCTGACAAAGTCATAACAGGCATTCATTACCGCAACTGGACTCTAGGGGCAAGAGCTGCAGACCAAATGATGAAAAGGTACTCCAAAAGGCTCAGCTCAGTCAAAGGGTTCTACCCACCAAAAAAAAGGGACCCTATCCCACATAGATGGAACTGGAGGGAGTAATGCTAAGCAAAAGAAGAAGGACAAATATCAAGTAGTTTTTGTTCATGGGTGGCGTATAGAGAAACAACACCAAGAGTCAACACCAAACCAAAACCAAACCCTAGAAGTCTGACCGTAAAACTAAGCAAAAGGGGGAGGCTGCCTAATGGGTTATAGTGAGGATTAGTGATAGGTGCAGTGTGAACATGCACCTGAAGAGGTGGCGTTTTATATTTCTGAATCATATACAGTTGATAAACTGATGTAAACTTGACATTTTTTTATTAAACAGCCTTTCTGTTCTTCCTGTCAAGTAAACTTTGGCCTAGAATTGCAATTCTTTTTCCAATTTTAAAATCCACTTTAAATATTAACCAAAGTAATCATGATATTCTCAAATGAATATCACAAGTTCCATGGGAAGAGATATTGTATGGGTTACATTTAAATTGTTTCAAAATATGAAATGGAAAATGTAAACAGAAAATCTAAGATAAGTTCTTTTGAACTTGAATTCTACAAAGCATGTATGATGTAATAAAATGGCTATTACAAGACAGCCTACCTTTTCCATGTCTTGATTGAAAATATGAACAGATCCAAATTTAGGAGCTTTATTCATTTGCAAAGACTTCCATGCCAAGGTAGTACATATGTAGTAGCTTAAAGAACAGAAATTGATTGTCTCACACTTCTGGAGTCAGAAGTGTAGCATGAATACTTCCTCTGTGAGGAAAGAACCTGTTCTAGGTTTCCCTTTTTGACTTGTACTCCTCTCTTGTGTCATTACAAGGCCTTTCTTTTCTGCATAGCTTTGTGTCAACATTTCCTCCTTTTTAAGAATATTAGTCATATTGGACTAATGATTCATCCTAATGGTTTCACTTTAACTTGATTATCTCTAGGCCCTATATCTAAAAGGTAATGCATTCTGAGGTTTACTAGGTATTCAATATCAACATTGGAATTTAGAGCAAGGATCACATTCATACTTCATTGAAATTTCTTCTTCCTCTACCTCTGAGTTATAATCCATATGTGATAGGGTACATTTGCTTTTCTTTTAGCTGACTAGATTTATGAAAAAAATCATCCTTTTTCTTTCTTCAAAAACTTGGATTTATTATTCTTACTCACTATTCTCGCAAGAATTTCTATAACCATTGTATTGATATTTTCAGAATTTGCTTACTAACTTTCTCTTTGTTGTGAAAGTAAAAATATTCAAAGCTATAAATTTACTTCTGATGGCAATTTAGGCAATAAAATTACATAACTAGAAACAGGAGATCAGGGACCAGAGTAGAGGAGAAATTTGAACTCTACTACAGATCTTGCAGAGCTATTGCAAAAATGAAATAAAATGCATTATTGATGATATAACTAGTTTGCACTGAATTGGAGAAGGAGTGGTGGCAGTGCACTAAGTTCTGAGGCATATTATTAGCCTTCCTACACCCAAGTTTTCTCATATTTAAAATTTATATATTAATAGTACTGATCTCAGAGAACTTGTATGAAGATGAAAGAATATGTTTCATATTGACTTATCCAACATATGTTTACTGATACCTACTACATGCCAAGCACTATTCTAGAAACTTGGAATACATTAGTGAACAAAATAAGCAGAGTTCCTCTCACATCAAGCTTATGTTCTACTCAGGAAAAAACTAAACAATAAAAATGATGACCAAATCACACAACATGGTAAAGAGTAATGTAGATAAAGTAAAACAAAAGTAGGGTAGGATAAAGGGAATCAGGAGTAACTGATGGATGAGGTGAGAGATTGTGATTTTAAATAGTGTGATCAGGGAAGTCTTCATTGAAAAGATAACAAAAGAACACTGCAGCTATATCAATGTGTAAATATTTAGGGGTGCTTTCAAGAGAATCGGTGGTGACAATGGATTGTGAAAGTGCAAGAACAAATGTTGCCTATATGATTGCCTCTATGAAATTGTGCTCACTTTTGTGTTGATCAGTCCCCTGCATGGTTTCTAGCTTCTTTTTGTTACTTTCACAAGGGAGAAAAGAAAATCAATTCAGAGTGGCTGGAAGCTATTCAGCTTTATCTAAAAGTGATCGATGGCAATAAATTTCATCTTTGTATTTTCTTGTTCCAAGAGGCTGAGCTTCAAAAAGCTTTGCAGGAAAGAAACAGATGGTAAAGAGAAACATAAGGTAGTAGTTCCCTCGGGGGTAGAAGCTCAGAATAGCTTGGTGAATCATTCAAGGGCAGGTGGAGAAAAATAATCTATGCATGAGCCAGAAGAAATATTAACAGAGAAACTGGAGGAAAGTAAACATTTCACAATTGTTTATGTAATATGCTTATTTAAAAACTGAGACTCAATCTTCAGTGAAAACTACTGTGTTGGCTAGCTGTTCGATGATCTGGTAACTGCCTGATAATCTTAGGAGATGGGTACTCTTTATATTATTTTTACATTGCCAAGATTAAATATTGAAAAAGAATCCCCAACTTTGAATCTAAAGGGGAAAAATAGCAATCTGATACAAATTAATTTGACAATTTTTTAATGGGGAATTAGTAGTCAACTCCTATCCACCAGTCTTGCATGACATTTTTTTATTTTCAACATTTAATTTATGGAAAATCTGGCTCTTTCCACTGCTCATGAGTTTGACATCTAAGAATGTTCCTATAATGTGGAGTCAAAGGACCTATTTGTGCAAGTTTTTTCCCCATTCATGCTAGCAAGTAGGACTTGGAAATGGGACCCACTGAAATTGTAGAGATTGAGCATAATTTACATTTAGATAGCTAGGCTTTGCTACTTCAGAATATGTATAGGTGAACAGATATAGATGCATGCCAACTGGGTATGATGTGGTCTTGGATGCTTTTGAAAGATAAGAAATGTTCTTGAAAAAGGCATTCTGTGGTACCTCTGGGTGTTGCAAGTGGCAATATCTTAACCATTTGTTAGCTGACCACAAAAAACTCACAGACTGTTATTAGGGCAAACAGAGTCCAGTGAGAATCAGTGTTGTTTATCAGCTCCATCAGTGCTATCAAGAACAGGAGTACATACTCTCAGAGTTGGTTGACAAGATATGAAAAATGACCCTGTTTAAGTTCATGAAAAACAATCCAATCTCCTAAGATAGGAAGGAGTACACAACTAGGGAAAGAGGATGGAATAAATTGAGAAAACAAAGGGAAATCAAGTGAATGTGGAAGAATATGATACCTGCAACAAAGGTTCTCACTATAGCATTCCCCCATGTAACAGAAAGAAGGATGAACTTAAAGATGAGGGGGACACCAGAAAAAAAACTGGAGCCCAAATAAAATGAACTCTGAGGAAATATTGAGGAAGATAGGAAGGACTTTTGTCCTAGACAAGGAGGAGAAGAAACAGAGAGAGGGTAAGGACAGGGAAGGGGAGGATGCTCATGGCTCCTGATAGATGATGTCAGATAATCTGAATAACTACTCAAGAGACCTAAAACACTGGACCCAACTTCACCCTTTATCCATGAGGACTGGAGGGACTCTTGGAGCAGGCATGTGAGCTAAGTGGAACCAAACCCTCTAATTTGTGCCAGTTCTACTCAACAACAATACTGTGGTTTAACTATTGCACTCACAGAGGAACTACTTTTAAGGCATATGAACTGCTGGGAAGGAATAACAGTCTATCTGCCAACTATTCTGGAACTATATAAGAATCATGGCTCATATATTGAGCACCAGGCTCTGTTTTATGCATATCAATACACACACACACACACACACACACTGACACACACACACACACATATATATATATATAGATATATATCATTCTATCCTCACAATGAACTCATGAGGAAATTGTTACTATTATTCTTTTTTGCAAATGAGGAAGATGTGGCAAATACAAGGAGATGGACATAGAAAGGATTCGTTTTGTGCATCATCTTTATTATTATGGTTATTTCAGTAAAGGGGGCCACCTTCAAACATACTTGGTGAAACACTAAGTGTACCTGGGGGGAGGGGTGTTTCAAGTCAAAAAGTGAAATAATATCTTCAATTTTCAAATGAGTGCATCCTTTAAAAAATGTTACTTATAGCTAAACAGAGCATTCAAATTATTTGAAACCAAATACTTTGGGGAAAAAAGACAGAGGATTTCAATTGAATGCTATTTTATTTATACACTAGTCTTTTAAACAGCAAAAGCCCCCTATCCTTTCCCCATCCACTTCCTGCTCCCACATGAGAAGAAGAACAAGCAGATGTCAACAGAACAGCACCATTTTTAAAACAGTGGGTCAGTTTTGGCTTGAAGTACTAGAGTAGCAGTTTCTTCTTTTCTCCGTAACAGTTACAAAAAAGTGACTTTGTTGGCTCCCAGTGAACCTTGTATCCTAGTATTCACATTTGTTGCCTAGTATTCACATTTTACTTTTTCCTCAATAGGCTTAACTATGCAATTGGTTTTGACCAATAGGAAATTAGCAAGTGTGATGAACACTGTGATTAGTGAGCAATTGCACTTGGGACTTGTATTCTTGATAAATTTGTTTTTGAAACGTAAACACCATATTGTGATGAAGCATAAGAAGTCACAAAAATCCATGAAGAAAAGTCAAAACAAGCCAACAACCAAATTGAAGTACACAACCTGCAGGGGAGGACAGGGTGGGAATGGTCAGGGAGGAGGGTGAACCCCAGAGATCACAGAGATGTGAAGTTTATATATAAATATATTATTAACAAAAAAATAAAATAAAAAGTCACATGTAGGCAGCTATATAGAAGAAAGCAGACCTCTGGTTAAAAACCTATCTTAGCTTCCTATTTGTGGCACCAGTTGTCGCCCACTTGGGTGAAATCATTTGGATTTTTCAACCATTCCCAGACCACGCTCAATACCATATAATATGGAAGAATGAGTCAGTCAACTCATAGAATCACAAGGAATAATAAATCGTTGTGTTTTTTTTTTTCATCCAATGAGTTTTGGAGAAGTTTGTTGTACATTATTGAGTAATTCTAACAAATCCTGGCCACTCTACATGTTCACATTATCAGTTATTCCCTTTGGATTACTGTCATAACTTTGGAAAGAAACTCTCTGTATCCAACCCACTCTTTTGTTCAAAATTTGAACCACAAAGATTTTTCTAAAAAACCATCAATGGCTCCTTATGGATTTTAAGGAGTTTCTGGTTCAGTTTCTTACTTTATTCTAGTCATCAGACATTATGTTCCACTCAGTACTGGAATATATAGTTAACAGTGACCCTTGTCTACCAAGATTCAGATTCTCCAGAATGCTGCTCAGGGCCTAGACACCATGCACCTCCTGAGGACTTTTTAGCACGCTGCTCACTTACATCACTGCACTTAGCTACATTGTTGCAAGTGTCTCCTTTCTTATTACCTTCCTTGTTAGCCTGTAGTCTGCTTGAGAATATAGAATAAATGTTTACTGTGGCCTGAATGTTTGTGTCCCCCACTCACCCCAATTTTCATATGCTGTAATCCTCATGTCCATGATGGTATGAGGAGTTGGCACATTTGGGAGGTATTAGTATTTTATAAGATACCCCACAGATTCCATAACCCTGTCCAACATGTGAGAACATAGCAAAAAGACACAGACTATGAACAAGGAAGAGAGACACATAGTATAACAAGGTTGGTATCTTGATCTTCGACTTTTCAGCCTTCAGAAATGTAATCAATTTCCACCATAGCCCCAAGTCTGTTTCAGCAGCCCAGACAAAGACAATGCTTCTCTGTGCAGGACCCCCCACAGTGCTTGACACATTGTGGGTGTTCACAATCCATCTGCCAACATATTTACTCAATAAATATAATAAATATCACTTATTTCACTTTGCCATCAGTGACACTTTTTTCCCAGTCTCATCCTTATTCCAATATTAAGGATAGATGGGGAAGGAATTACTTACAGAGGATGGTTTGATCAAAGTCACATTGTAGTAATGTGAAATGGAACCCAGAAATTCAAGTTGAGTTAATTCAAAGAAAAAGTCAAATAAAAAAAGCCAAAATTCCAAGGGAGGACTTTGTTAGAGACAAGGACTAAATCTTACACATTTTCCAAAATACATTTCATATTGAATTTCCATGAGATTATGTTGTAATCTAAATTAGATTATAAAATTTTCCTCCATGTTTCAGGTGATTAGTCTTTGCTTAGTATTACTTAGCAATTGCTGTTTATCTGACCCTTCCCTTATTAACTTGGGTTCCTTGAATAAAAGAGTGTTTGATCTTATTCATATCTCATATTCATATCTCAGCATTTAATATAATGCTGCCACATAATGTATGCTCAAGGAATATTTATTGTGTGAATAATGAATAAGCCAGACAATGAGACCCAGAGTGAAAGCAGGTGAAGGTTAAAAGGAGTTAGGGAAGAAGTGTTACCCTGAACACAGGCTGATATTTTCAGCTTCCTTTCATGGTACACAGCATAGAAGCCTAGCTCAGTGACCAGATGACATGGGCAATGATATAGATATAAGCAACTTATCTCAGGTTTGTGACAACCCTGGTTCTCACAGTTGAATTTCCTGATGTGATTTTGTAATTGCCAGATTCATTTTAGCTCTAAAATTATTATTATGAAACTCAGTAAAAGTAATAAATGAAAACATATCCTGGTTAAAGTGGATAACGGGAACTAGATTCCTAGTCAGGGACCTCCTCTCTCCTATCAACCCATTTTTTTCTCTCCTAACCATTTTAACCAATAGTGCTTCATGGAAGCATAGTTTGAAAACCTCTATTCTAGAGTGTTCTTAAGTTGTAAATCACATTACCAAGTGGCACAATCTCAACCTGGGAACCAAATGGAGCAATCCTTAACTTATGAGGAATAAGAATTATGAATAAATAACTCACCTTTTGTGGTTTGGAAGGAGAATTCTAAGGTATACATAATTAAGTTCCTCAGAAGAACTCTACGAAGTTGTCCCAATTCTCTAGAGCAATAATTCATTTTAACCTAGACCTTTTTCCCTTTACTATTTTATTTTTTCCAGTTGCCTCAATTCTGTTCCTCAGGAGCTATGCAAGCTAAATTAACTACACATAAACTATTGTCTTGCATTGATTTGAGCATCAGCCATAGTAAGACACTACCTTAGTTGCTTTATTTTTCTTCTTAGTACTTATTACTGGCATATTTTTACATTTATCTATCTCTTTTCCCAGAAATACAAACTACACAATACTTGGGACTCTGTCTCATTAAATGGTATATTATCAATACCTTGAATAATGCTTGGTACATAACAGATATTTGATTTTAAAATTTTTAATTAATCTGTTGAATCTTAAGCTATATTTCTGAAATCCTGGTTGACAGAATGCATGTGAATGGAATAGGTTCATCAGCAAACACACTTTGGCAGAGAGATAGAGTTCAGTTTGGATATAACACAAAGTCAGATGGAGCCCCACGCTACTAGAAGAACCATATGGTTTTCTGTAAACTTGGAGGCTTACCTCACAGCAGGCAGCAGCAAGCAAAATAACCACCCACATCATTGTTTAGACAAATCTCTCCTGCCTCGTCTTATGCCCTGTTGGTGTTAAAAGACAATAGGTACTTGGGATCAACTGCACTGGACCACACTTGAACCACTGGAAAATGAAATCATATAGCATCAAAAAGGCATGGCAAATACCAGCCTCTCTTGTTGGAGGAGCAGGACTAGATTCCACATAGCTGGAAATAGGGGGATTGACTTATTCAGGAATAACATGGAAACAAGTATTCCTCTCCTAACAGTGAATGACACCATAGAGTCAGATTATTTTAGAATAATAATAGAGGCTTTTTGTTTGACTTTTAACTTGAAATCCAAAGTTAAATATAATGATAAAGTCTAGTGAAGAAAATGCCTCAGAAACCACCAGGCACTAAAGATGGTACATCTGATCCTTTATGCCAAATGCTGGCAGGATATTGGATTTATTTTTTTTTAACTTGGTCTACTGAAAGAAAGATAAGAAGTAAATGGGCTAACTCCACTTCAAAAATAGATGTGGGAGTGGGTCAGTAGCTATTAGAGCTTAAATACACAATGAAGATACAAAAACACTAATTCAAAAAGACACCTGTACTCAGATGTTTATTGCAGTGCTATTTGTAGTAGTCAGGGTATGGAAACAAACCAAATGCCCCCAAATAGATGAATGGATCAAAAAGTTGTGGTATATGTACACAATGGAGTATTATTTGTCAATCAAAAAAAGACAAATTTGATGCATTTGTGATAACATGGATGGATCTAGAAGGAATGAGGTTAGCAGAAATAAGCTAAAAAGAAAAAGAGAAATACTGGATGATCTCACCTATAGGGAAAAAAAGCAAATAAAAGGACAGGTGAAACTTAAAACTAACAAACTGTCCGAAGAACTGAAGCATAGAGCAAGGCGGGGGAGAGGGGCTAAATCAGTGAGAGATGGACTCAAGACATTAAAATGATGGTTCACTGGTGATTAGGTGGTGAGAGAACCTTGAGGTAGAAAATAATGTAAAATATATATGTGCGATCAATTTAGAAAAATTAAATTATAGATGAGAAGTTAAGCTAAAAAAATGAAAGATACCTTTGTAAGATCATACATTTCAATACCCTCATTGTAATTTGGACCTTGAGCATTAAGACAACTTAATAAAGATAATAATTGACAGGGTTTCAATAGGAACTATGCCCTTTCTGGTTTTATCTTTTGGAGATTCAGTGATGCTGCTTTCTAAATACTCGATTTAAAAAAAAAAAAACAGCGCTTAGTAATAAAAAATAGAGAAAAACAGTAAATGCTATGGAGAAAAAAATGAAATATTTTCATTAAAATTTTGTGATCTATGAAGTTGTTATTTTAGCTTATATTTGTCTTCAGAGTGTCTTTTAGCATACAAGGCCTATTCATGCATATTATTTCATGTATTCGGAATTGATGCCAGGTCACAAATGACACTGAAACTTAGCAAGGAGAGAGCCCAACATCTAAATCTATTACTGTCTGGGCTCTTCCACCCATGTGTACAATAGTAAGACCACTTAGGTTAGGGAACAAGAATACTGAGATTTATTTTTTAAAAAAAATGTATAATGAAGAAAAATGACCAGGCTCACAGTCAAAGAGGCAATAGTGAACTTTGGCATCAATGATGAAAAAGTATTTGGAATTGAAGACTATATCTTGGCTATAATTGTAGTGGGTCAGTCTTGATGAGATATTTCAGTAAATGTTGTTGAGACTGACCAGACTAATAACAATGCTGACCCTTCATGATTATAGGCATTTAATTACAGGCACTTAAAGGCATGTTGTCTTTAAGTTGCCTGGAAAGAAAACTTTTCAGAAATGTTAATTCTAAAACCTTATGGAATGAGTAGAAATATACACTAACCTGTCTCAAGTAAGACAGCTACAAGTCTTTAAGACTACACTTGAGAAATAATAACTAAATTCTCAACAGGACTTCCAGGCACATAAATTTTTGAAATTTACTGGCATTTATGAAAGCATATATAGTAAATAGTTCTATAGTGTCCTATCACTCAAACACAATTATCTTTTTATACAATTGGGGCTACAACGTTTGACATATTTTTTCCTTGCTGAAAATATATTACTTTCATACTGGAACATATCATAGAAGACAGAATTAAATTCATTTTATCAGCTGAGAATGAAATCCATGACTATCAGCTGCCTCAAACCTTTCTAGATAAGTAAGGTTTAGAGGCAAGACAGAGAAAAAGAGGAGGGAGGGAAAGGAGATCATTAAAAGGTGTTTGCATGAAATTTTTATTTTTTTAACTTATGAAATTCCAAAAGACAAAAGTTATCGTTCTAAATCAAACTTATGTCAACATGAGCAACTAGATGCAAAGATGTTGATAAAGAATGCAAAAGGAATTCCCTGCAGAATCCTATTCTTTGGGTGAGACAAGAAAGGAAACTGAAGCTGAAAAGGGGCAGAGAGGGTTCCATTATCAAGCAGAAAGAAACCTCAGGCCCACATACTGCTTGCTTTCAGCATTTTAAGGTGAGGGACACAGCTTAGTTGCTTGGCAACTGCATGTTCCTCCTTCCACACACCCCTCAAGTGGCATTTGTTCTTTTGTGAATCCCTTTACTACCATTCTTCCTCCTGTCTATCAGACATCCTGTCTACTAGCCACCTGGGGATTTGCTCTCTGCAGCAACTCTAACAACAATTTTTATTGAAATCTTTTAATTCAGGAGGCAAGAGTGGATGTCTGTTCACCTATGAGAGGACATCTTTGATAGCATCCATTATGGAATGAATATAGTATGCTCTGGTTACAACAATATATCTGAAAGAATAGTGACAAATTGAAAGAGGAAATGAGACAGTCTTAAAAATATTTTAACTATGACAATGTCTGAGAAAATAAAGTTTGCATATGCATTCTACTCTCTGACTTCCTTTAAGAGTGTTTAGTTTTGTATTTATCTTTCCTTTACACTATATATTTTATATGTCTGTATGTGCCATGTTACTTTATGTGGGAATGAGAAAAGATGACTCAGATTCCAAACAGGTTGGAGCAATGAGAAACCTAGAGGACTACACCATATGATATCCTCTGAAGGGGTTAGTCAGGGTGCAATGGGAGCCATAGGCAGTCTTGCTTTCTTTGAGAAGCAAGGGAAAGATCAAGTTCAAAGCAAGCAGTCAAGCGAGTAAGGTAATGTGCAGAGGACTGGGGAAGACATAATCACCTGGGTCAGCATTACCTATGGACAAAATGCAGCACCTGGGGGCCATGGTGCTTTTGCTAATCTAACTGTATCACCCAAAGCTACAACTAATGTGCTGTTTCTAGCATTTAGTCCCTCATTGCAGGACTTTTGCTCTGGAGGTCTCCTGTCTTAGTTCCCTGTCCCAATTCTAGGTGAAGGACTCAGGATAGACAAGGTACAGAGCAGACCCACATGCCTATATGTTTGTTTACTTATTTCTTGTTTTATTGTTTTGAAGCTATAATCAATGTACTGGTACACATAATCTGCAAATTTCACTCAACATTTTTTCTGAGATTCATTCATGTTATGTGTGGTTTAGTCATTTTCCATTGTACTTTATCATATGTATCTATCAAATTTATCCATTTTATTGAGAAACTTTAGGCAGCTTTCAGTTTTTGCTGCCATAAACAATGGTGCAGTAAACATTCTTGTATGTGTAATGTCTGTAGATTTATAGGAGTTCTTTCATAGATTTTGGACATAATCACTTTTAGTATACGAGCAACAAAGATCTAGTCTATGGGTTATCCTTTTTACCTTCTTTGTAATATCATTTTTGTTATTAATGGAAGTTCTTATTTTTTATGCACTCTTTGTTTTATATTGTGCCTGTATATACATTAGTGTTAGTGGAAAGTTTCTATTATTCCTATTATCCAATATTTTCTTTAAAAATTTCACATTATCTTTTAAATTTAAACTTATAATACAATTAAAATTAGTTTTTGTGTGAGAGGAACCCAATATTAATAATCAAGTGCCTATCATACTTGGGAATAGCACATCTCCCCCTACTACCTTGGTCTGCCCTGCCACCCTGCCATCTATATGATGGTCTTAGGCAATTTTAATGAGGTTATTTTAGAATGACTTTTTTGTCTGTATTTTTAGAAGTTATATTTTCTGTCTCTGCTGTATAGAAATGTAGTTTTACATTTTAATATGATATCTAGAAATCTTGCTAAAACTTCTTATTAAATGTAACAACGCATTAGAAAATCATTAAGGATCGTCTATGTAGAAAATTGTAGTTTCTATAAATGAGTTTATTTCTTCTTTTTCAGTCCTTCTAACCTCAATTTCTGTTTCTCATATTGATGTACTGTCTAAGGCCACAAATCCAATATTGAGAAGAAAACAATGAACATCCTTCACTTTTTCCTTATTATAAATAGAAATGCTTCTAATCTCAGCAACAATGATAATGCTAGTATTAGATTTGGGGGACATACCTACATAAAATTCTCTTTCTATTGCCAGCTTAAGACTATTGTGAATGTAGTTGAATTTTACTGAAAGTATAATTCATGTATTGAAATGACTATGAATCTTCTCTATTAATACATTAATATGTTCAATTACTTGAAAGCATTTTTTTTTTTTTACTTTCAAACCAACATTGCTCTTGGGATGAACTTAAGATGGTGTGTGTGTGTGTGTGTGTGTGTGTGTGTATGTGTGTTTATTGCTAGGTTATATATGATTTACCAGTTCATTTCAGCTTTGTTTGTTTGTTTAATTGTGTTTAAGCAGTAATTTATCTTATATTTTCCTAGTATAGAATTTATAAAAACTTTTTCAACTTTCATAAAATATAATATGAGGAAGAATTATATATACAACTGAAATGATCTAGTCTTGAATGTGTGGTATAATATCTTTGTAAAGCCATGTAACTTGTACCAGTGTATTCTGGGATTTAAGTAGCTTACCTCATTTAATCTTTACTACAAGAAACAGAGACCAAACAAATACAACATTGGCTCAAAAGCTTCAAATATTAAATATCTAGGTAGAATTTGGTCTTTGACCATGTGGCTCTGAAGACCATAACCATTAGTTGCAAAATTATTTTAAGATGACACAGTAGTGGCAATGGGCAGAGTGATGCAGAAGTGGCAAGACTGGTCACTGATTGAGGAGTTTTCCAAGGAAGAACTCTCATGGAATGTGGAACAAGATGCAAACTTTTATTGGTTAGACCTGGACCTTAGTAACTGAAATAAACACATTTTAAAATGCAATTTGTGAAAATATCTTCTCATTTATGTTAACATCTGTAGAGCAGTTTCAGATTTTGTGATTTCAAGAGCTTTCAAAGTACTACAAGCATGATTCTCTAATGGTTTGATGGTTGTTCTGTGGGGCAGAGGGGCAAGATTTGTTTGCTAAATAGACTTCTACAACATGGAATCTCCTATACTAGGAGATATATACTAGGAAAATTTTGCAAAATTTTCCCCTGAAACTTCACTTTAGATTTCAAAGTAGAGCAAGGGGGTTTCATTGAAGATTCCTTTCAAAATACACAGTAATTATAACTGCTTATACTTCTTGGAATATATAGGCTACCATTGCTATTGTTTTGACTAGGCATACAAGTATTCCACCAAATGTGACCTCCCCATAACATAGGACTTGTAGTCAAAGTAAGGCCCTGTGGAATATAGGCAGAACATTCCTGCAAGACTACCCTGAGATAATATCCCACATCAGGAGGCAGACCTGGGGATGCCCAGGTAGCTATGGATATGATTGCTCGGTTATGGTCCATGGTGGTCTGGGAATGGCTCTAAGCTAAATGATTCTGCTATAAGCTCCAGCACACATCTTTCTTTCTATTGCTCTTTGAATATCCTCACCTGGGTCAACATGTCTCCTCCTATAGTTCCCCATAAACTTCTGCCCCAGCCACGCTGGATCCTGTTTTGTAGCTCTTTGTTACTTAATTACACCTGCTTATTTCTGCTAAGAAATATCAAGAGATCTGCTCTAAGTAGCAGTGTCTTGCCTTGCAAAGCTGCTTCATCATTCCTGTCTCTCTCCCAGCATAGTTTCTGACACAACCAAGGAAGGGAAAACTATATCCACAAATCTAGCAAATCACTCGACAGATTATAATAGAAAAAGTATGTCTCTAGTCAGAGGAGTTTTGGACTCTCCCAGAGTGAAATTAGCAGCTATGCCAAGGGAGTGCACAAGTAGGTTCCTTAGAGTGCAGGGAGGTATGTGTTTTGGCTCAAGTCCCTTGAGCTCTTTATTTGCACCAAGTCCCTTGCACCATTTTTGCACCAGCATTGCAGAAGAGAGAATATTAGGAGGGAAAGAACCTTAGGATCAGCTTGTTTCTCCTTCTATAAAGTTCAAAAGCAAAGGACAGCTGGTAAAATCATTTCCATGGTTTTATCTGCTCTTTATCTTTATACCTGCTTTATATGTTAAATTTCTGCAGCTGAAATCATAAAAATTTCACTCAAAAGTAAGCAGGAATATGTAATTCAAACAAAAGTATATATTGACTAACAACACATCAATTATTTTAAGCCCATCTGAATTGGCCATTATCTCATCATTGCTGAAAGAGAATAAAGGAAGCCTTCTCTTCCAGACACTTGAATAAGTACATATGACCAAAAGATAAGTAATGAAGGCATTTAATTTTGGAGATATAGAGAGGGAGATATATTTAATTCTCTCTGCTCTAGTTTAGAAGAATAAGTGAAAGTATGTTCTATTAATGGAAATCATATGGGGGAACTATAACAAATTGAATGGAAAGTATGTATTTAATTTCAGCTTGCCTGGGAGTTTTTGTTGTAGATCAAATCACCCCATTCCTTCCCCCCACATATACACCTAACACTTTGCATTTGATAAAGTTACTTTATTCACTTTCCTTATGAGCTAGAATTCATAATTACAGGTTCTTCTTTGAACTGTAGTTTATATAATTGAATGGCCATGTAACAAAGTACATCTTTTTACTACAATATGTTGCACATACTATTTGTGTTTATTCAACTTGACTGATTAAATGAAGTGAGGTTAGAATCACTTGCCAATGTTCTCAGTGATGCTGTTGTATTAGGGAACCTGAGACACTTAGGAATTGTTTCAATTTTTAAAAATTCTCTAAAGTAATTTAGAGACTTATGTGACAATGCTTCTCTGACATTAGGTTTCAGAGCTATAAAGTTAAAACAAATAGAGGGGAAGAGACTTCCAACATGAAGCTAGCTAAGTAAGGTAGTATCCTTTTTCTTCTCCTGGAAGTCAAATGAAAGCCAAGATGGAGAACCAGGAAAAAACAAAACTTTATTTTCATTAAAACTAGGATATAGTTGTCATATACTTCAAAAGTAAAATATCCAAAGTGAGCTTAAATTGGGCAACATGAGGTATAAGAGTAGAAAAGATCATAAAGTTGACTTGATGTCTCAGAGCCAAGAAAAACATACATCCTGGAGATAGGCAGTCTGATGGTCAAAGGTATGTATATGTATAAAATTTTTACTAAGGAGCATAAGAACTGAGGTTAGCAGAAATGCTTAAAGAAGCCTCTCTGGACACAGTTTGACTCAAAGAAAAGAACAAATGACCAAACAAAAAATACATGAGAGACTCATTCCAGCATAAAAAATGTCTATGGGCTAGAGAAAGAGAAATCTTTTAGGATGTGAATCCTGGAAGGCTATACACATATGCATGTGTGTATACACACACTCATAGCACATAAGACTTAGAGATGTGCTCACAGTCATATTTACAAACATACACACATGCATTCTCATATACCAACTTTCAGTAAAGTTCAGTCCAAGTAAAATATATTTGAATGAATTATAAGAAAAAGTCTCTAGAAAAGCACTGAATGGAAGAGTATAAATAAAAGTATGGAGGGGGAAAAATTAGGACAAACTGTACTCTTTAAAATATGTTGCTATAAGGTGAATAAAATCTATGACCAAATATCTCACTGCAAATTTAAAAGAACTTAATAAACAAGTCACTCCAATGAAGGAAAACCACAACAAAGACTTAGGAATTCAAAGAAGGGAGAGTAAGAGAACAGGAGATGAAATTAAAGTAGAAAACTCAAGGTACACACAGAAAAAAATGAAACTCATAGCAATAAAAATGAAATTCAAATGAATAGAAGTACAAGTAACAGAAGATATTTGAAAAGTGAACAATGTAAAATAGAAATATACAGGTAAGAAAGATCATATACCCACATGATAGCTAGAATAAAACAAAGTTGATGCTATTCATACATAGCTGGAGTCTCAAAGAAGAACTAAACATACTTGATAAGGTAGATAGCCAGAAAAATTCTTGTTCAAGTGAAAGAAAACATGATCCATATATAGCTATATGAGCACACACAAACATAAGTGTGGCTCAGGAAGAAAATAAAAAGGATAAGTAAAGCAGAATTGGGCAAATGTCAGCACACAATCATAAAGCAGGAATTGCAGTCTTAGGGAAAAAATGATAGAAGTCAATTTTTTAAAGAAAATTAACCAAGATGAAAAAGAGAGCACTGGAATGATAATGGAGATACAAGATGTGAATATCCATGTCAAATAATAAAGCAATAATATTCAAGAAAATCAAGAAGAATAAGACCAACAACCCAACAGGAAATTAGGCAAGGTATATAGGGGTGTTAATAGGTAAGGACATACAAATGACCCTTAAATATACAAAATATTTTTAAAAACAGGACATAATCTTCATGCATAATATTATACATATACTTTAAGTGATAGATAACACATTAGTTTTTACCTATTAAGCTGGTAATAATCCAAAAATATTATTGTTGGTTGGTTTGTATACCTTCATATACTGCTAATGGAATGAAAATTGGAATAGCCCTCCTATCTCATTATCTTGTGGAAGACAATTTGGCAACATCATCAAAACCAATTTTGTGTTTATTTGTAGATTCAGCAATTCAGCCTCAGGGAACTTGCCATGTAGGTATGTAGCCAATTGTCTATAGCTATGTTTGTAGAAGGAGACTAGACCCAGTACTATGTACATTAATAAGTTGGTTAACTAAACAATAGACTATTCATACTTTGAATTCTCTGCAATTAATAAGAATGGAAAAATAATTATTTGTGTTGATACAGATGACTAGGAGAACATGTTAAAAAGAACATGTATGTGCAATGAAAACTCTAAAATTTCCTTGAAAAATCACTAGAAGATGTAGGTAGAATGAAAGGAGGCCATTCACTTTTTACCTTTGTATTTTTTAATTTTTATTTAACCATGTAAATTTATTAACCATATAAAAGTTTATTTATACTATGATAAAAGTAAGGAGAAACTGTCATAGTCCTGGCAAGTTTTCATTTTTCCAAGAAACCATATTGCTTTAAAAAAAACCTACCGTCTACTATAACTCCAATAAAATAAAAGAAAAAGTAAGTATCTTGAGATAAATGAAAGTCAATAAGAATTATCACTTTCTTTAGGGAATATCTCTTGAAACTGCCATAAATTTGTTATCTTCTATGTACTTTGCTGTGGATCAGAGAACACTTAACACTACCTGGCCCTGGTCATGAAGACACACACAGAAACCACAGGTAGTGGTTGTAGGAAAGAGGGTGTGCATAATTCGGAATAGACGTAAAACTTCTGAGACATCTGAAAATGAGATTACATAATTCATTTGTGTGTGTGTGTGTGTGTGTATGTGTGTGTGTATTTTCACCACATCCTCAGATTTTTTAAATGATTAAAAAGACTTAAAAATCATCAAAACTGAGGAAAATAAGCAGCAATTGAGATCCAAAAGATAAATTTTCTTCTGGTGTGCAAGGTATTTATTTGGTATCTGTGGAAGAAAGGGGTAAACAGAACTGGCAAAGGGAAGCAGTTGTATGAGGATGCAGGCCCTACAATTATCCTATGGGAACTCCCTCATGGATATCCATGTGTTTTCCACATCCATGTGATTTCTGTTTCCTTTTATTAATTTGGCAAATTGCATTGATTGATTGACGTATGTTGAAACATTCTTGCATGCCAATTCCATTTTCCTTGTAATGTTTTGTTGAATTCAATTTAGTAAGACGGTGTTGAGGATTTTTTCATTTTGTTTTCATCAGGGATAAAGTCCGTAGTTTCTTTCTTATGTGACTTTTAAGTGAAGGCTGAGGTTCTGGGTATAGGACAACACCTTCCCACCGATGGTGTCTGGTTCAGCATTCTTGGCTCCTTTCCAGCTCCAGGTCAGCTGCTGGCTCCAGGTTGCTAGCCCCATGGGCTCTACAGTGGCCAGCAAAGTACACTCTTTAAGATCTGTGTGTTATTGCTGGGTGCTCCTATTCTACCTCTGCCTCTGTGGGCAGTTCTACAAACTAAAGGTAAAAGAAGGTGGTAGGATTCAGTTAAAGTATCCCCTACAGTTAGACAGAAATGCTAGGTAGTGTATACTAACACGTAATTAGAGCAGGTCTCATTCTCTCTTTAAAAAAAAAAGAACACACATGTTACTGTGCAGCACCAACACCTCATTTGCCATAGTAGAAGTAGGTTGAACAAGTAGGTGTCCAGTAATAATAGTAGCAATGAATAATATGTGGCATTGACTCAGTTCTGAATGCCAGTTATAGGCTAAGCTCTCTTTGCATGCATCTGTTACTAAATCTGCATATCTCTATTAGATAGCTAACATTACCATCTTCATTTACCTAAGACATAACTGAGGCATAAAAAGTTCAGGTCATTTGTACTGGGTCACACTGGGTCACACATTTAGAGATATAATTGTGTTTGGCATTCTGTGCAGATACCACCATAAATAAAGAGTTCTGGATTGGAAGTCTAGATATCCAAGTTGTATTTGCAATTCTAGCACCTCTGTGATCATCTTATTTCTTCAGGTTTGTTTATTCATCTCTAAAAATGAAGACAATAAAACCGCTAGTGCACAATTTTTTCCATTTAAAAAATTGACAGATCTATGAAAATCCCAGTTAGTGAATTCTAGACGAATATGAAAAAGTTATCTGTCTATAACCCAAATGGCTTAATTTAAGGAACTATTTCTCTTGTAGTACATGTCAATGTATAGAAAGCCCAGAATTATTTGACCTGTGATCTAGTGTTTTGATAGGTGAGGACTCATTGAAGCTGAGGACAAATTCTCCCTTCCCACATTTCTTCAATCTAGGGAAGCTACCAGCTGCTGGAACCAGTCTTTTCCCCCTTCAAGTTCTATTCAATCATTCTTCCCACATTGAATTGAAAGGATCTACAAGATTGTGCTTCTGAGCTCTGAAATGCAGAGGCACACTCTGGTGCCTCCACAAAAGTACAGTGTGATGAGAGCCCCTGGGAGCTCCCAATACCAGACAGGGATATACCTAAATAAGGACTGTTATTTCCTTCTGGCCCAAGTGTTATAGTTGTGGGAGAGTCTAGAAAGAAGACAGACTCTGTGTGTTCTGTTATATTCTCCATGGCTCTCAATGATGCTGACAACAACTGTGGTGGTTTCTGTAGAAGAGGAGTATTGTTATAGGGAGAATGGGCATTGTGGGGCTGCCCAATGACTGCAGAGGGATGGGGAATGACTGACTGTGAACGATAATCAGCACCAAAGGGAAACATGGTGACCTTCCTCAGGGAAATGACAGTGATTTAAGGTGTCAGGGTGAAAGTAAATACCATTCCACAAAAAAGCACACACACCAGAGAATACCACTCAGCAGAGCCACCAGCATCAGGTTAAACCAGAGTGAGAACAAGACAAATTCCTCATAAACACTCTAAGGGCACAAAGATATGTAAACAAACATCTGTAGTGCTCTTCCTCTCTCAGAGCCAGAGCACTCCCCTTCTCAACTTCAAGCAAAAGTAGGTAAGCTTTGAGTCATATTTGGTATAGAAGATTTTAAAAGTTAATGGGACAGTCAGGTCCATACTGGAATGAATCTGTTCTGAAAAATAGAAAATGACAATAAAGTTAAATATTAAGGAACTCAGTGGAGAAGGGAAACTTGTTGAAATTGAGAGAAAAATAATTGAGGAGGTTTCACATTTTTACCATCAAGAAGCTGAAATTTCTTGAGCCTGTGTTGCAAAGTTTACATGATACAGTAATTAAGAATATGCAGTCATTGACTCCCAGATTTGTTCATTACTTTTAAGAACAGCTACTCTAAAGACTTTCTATTAAAAAAGTCAGGGTAATAATATCTTTGCTGGTAGAATGGTTTAAATATTAAATAGAACATATAAATCTTCATTTATGGGAAATGTTTTTATCAGTATTACTACCCATATTCCCATTGGAAACTTGCTTTCCATATTGCTTTACCTTTTTCTTACTTGTTTCCACTTTAGGAAAACGTATGAATACTTTAAATATGGGCAATTAAAATCATATTTCTAAGTGCTCTAAGATAGTGATTTTCAAAATTATTTCAGTCTTAGAATGATATTCACAAAGCAGTTCTTATGTGAAAATTCCATAATAAAGCAGATGAAAAGCAAATCTGCTCTGGAAAGAGTATTTCAATATTCTAATTAGACTTTAAAGATAATTAGTCTTCTCTCAGAATGGGGAGCAGATCAGAAGTTGGGAGTCTGAGAAGAGTGTGGAAGAGAAAAGGAGTCTACTAGAGATGATTGCATACTTATCTAACAAAATTCCCATTTTATTTTCACTTGTTTGGCTTTTGTTTGTTGTAGATATCTTTGAGAACAATAATGCAATGCCTCAATATTTTATCTTGCAATCAAAACTACTCTATGTAAAAACAGAAAGGTTTTTCTAATTATTAATTCTATTAAACATTAGGCAATATAACCAAAATTAAATTGGAATTTTTTGAAAATCCATGTAAATAATCATCCAAATAGTAAGTTGGATACATAAGATTATTTTAATTGGAATGATTTAATTTGCAGTAATAAAATACTGAATTTAGGCTTAGATCAACTGAAGAGAATAGGGAAAAGTAGGGTATTACTTGGATTACTATAGATTTTTACAACTATTCTCTTTACCCAGCCCTGATCTGATGCTGTTTTGTAAAATAGTTTGCTTTTTAGTTAAAGCTTGTCCTATGAAACTAGCTGATATGTACTCTCAGCAACTATTTAGCTATCCTCTTTTGTGAAATGTGTGGTAGGATATATTACTTGAGACACAAAGAAAGCTAAAATCACCCTGAGGGCTGAATTTCTGCTTTCTTTGTGCCCCAAAGGAAGCCTTGCTGAGGGAAGTGTTGATCAAGAAGTGTTGATTAAAAATATGGAGCTAATTATTTCTATGCAAATTGCTTAAATAGAGTGATTTTAGTTCATGCAAGGAGGATCAAGAGAAGCTGAACCATCTGGAATCCAAAACATTGAAGAAATGCGTTGGGTACAACCACGAGGAAAATGGGCAAGAAGAAACTGCCAGCTTTTAAAAGTAGTGACTTTAAAATAACTTGTCAGGAAAGCCAATCCTGGTCTGCACATTCCAAATGAGGCAATTTCTGAGGTGGTCATGTGATGGGCTCTGCAGACCCACTTCAAGCAAAGCACCCTTGCTTGCATCAAAAGAATAAAATACTTCGGAATCAATTTAACAACGGAAGGATAAAATGTATACCTTATGGACCAGAGATTATGAGTGGATCTGAAGTAACTGTTGTATAGAATAATAACTCACCTAAGAAGATTCAAGAAGAGTGTAGATACTGAATTACAGAGAGCCCTTTGGTCCTCGTTAACAAATAGGTCCCATTCCAATTCTATCTGTGCTTCCTTATTCTACTAACTGCATGGTTTTAGAAACATTATGTAATCTTCTGTGCTACCACATCTTCATTTATAAAATTGCTATAATGGCAGTGTGCACACCAAAGATCATTGTGAAGATTAAATGAGAAGAAATTTGTAAAACAAGGTACCCAGCTGATAGCAAGGATTTCTTTATTATGTATTATTATACTAAAAAGTTACAGAGAAGCCTTCACCAATGTACCAGTTCACATAGGTTAGGTGGTTATTTTATATCATTGATATCCAAATATAATTTCTAGTTTGCTTCTACCTCAGCATACCAATAGTGTATTCTTAGCACAAAAGCAAAAGTTACCCCTTTACAAATATAGATCATATCATTTCAGTCCTCTGCTCAACCAGGCAGCAGCTTTCCCCTGCCCTCAGCATAAAAACCACAGTCTACATGCCAGAAGGGCCTACACAAACAAGCTTCCAATCTTACTGACCACACTTTGCACTTTGCACCCTTCTACTTGTGCAATCTGCTTCACCCATGGTTACCACCTTGTGCTCTTTTCACACATCAACATGGAAGATAATTTGGGGGTTTTGCACTCACTGTTCTTACTGAACTAAACATCTCCTTTGTTTTTCAACTCTCACTTTCTCTTTGAAGACTCACCCTAACCGTTCTATGTAAAAAAGCATTCCTCCCCAATCCCAGCATTTCTGGTTCCTATCATCCAACTTGCCTTTTCCACAGTATTCGTCACCTCCTAATAAACTACAGAGTGGACTGAGGAACTCAGCAGAAAGCGAGCATTCAACAGCTGTGAAATAACAGAATTTTCAGCATCATATAGTACTGACACTAAAATCTGTGTTTTGGGCAACTAGGTTACCAAGTATCAAGGGGCCAAGATTCCAGAATAAAGGACGATAATTAAGGTGAGTTTGAGCTTCCACAGCACATTGCCTCACATTTTGGTGGGATCTAGAAAAAAAAAAAAAACCACAAAAGCAATAGCTGAAAGTCTAGGAAGCTGAACAAGGCTTTGGCGTTTGATGTACTGAGCTGTCAAAATTTAGAGTTAGGATAAAGGGAGGGACCCTCATAAAATACATCAGACTTCTAGAACTCCAGAGGGACACTAGTTGTGTGGAAGGGAACATCTGGAAAAGAATCTCTGACTTGCAACTCAACAGCTCAGGAGTTGCCTGGCAGGAGCAAAACTGAAATCTGAAGAATATAACATAACATCATACAAAGTCTCAAATTTCCTTGTTAATTCTTTAAATTCAGTCAAAATTCTTTATATTCAGTTAAAATTTTACCAGATATGCCAGAAGAAATATAAATAAAAAAACATAGAGAAAAACAGCTAATACAGTAAATTCTAAGGTAAACAGGGTATTGAATATATGCAATGTGGACTTTAAAATAGCTATGATTAATATGTTGAGGAAGAAGATTACAAGATGGAAAATTTCTCCAGAAAATTAGAAAATTGAATAAGGAATCAATATCAAGTTCTAAAATTAAATAGGGCAACAGACTGGTTTAAGAGTATTTTGGACATCTCAGAAGAGAGGTAGCTTTTACTAGAACATAACCAGACTGAAGCATGAAGAGAGAGAAAGAACAGAACACAAAAGTTATATGGGTCATGGTGAAAAAGATTAACAGATATGTATCAAAATTCCAAAAATAGATGAGAAACAGAATGAGCATTTAAGAATTTTAAAGGAAGATGGTTAAGAAGTTTACAAGATTGACAAAAGTTATCAAGTGACAGATGAAGAATCCCTGAGTAGACTAAAATCAAATAAATGCTTTTTCCATATGTCAAAAAATTTTAAAGCATCTCCTTTTTAATCCAACAATTCTACTTCTCAAAAGAATCTTATGACTATAATTGCATTTAGTAAACATAGTATATATAGATATAGAGGATATTCAGTTATAAGATTAAATTGGGAGTCATACTAGAACACTGAATGGCCTTATATTGGAAGGAGAACTCACTTTTTGACAAACTGGTGGAGAATGAAGTAGATGGCAAAAATCTAGAGGGGAATCAATGAGAAGCTGTTGCAATAACTCATATTTCAAGTACTTTGCATGTGGGTGCATATGGGCAAGCAAACTAGTGATTTGAAGTGTTATATTCCTTATAATTTTTTAAGATAATGCATGATTGTCAAAAATAGCAAATCTCTAGGTCAGATATCATGTTTTTCTTTCTTGGCAAAACATCTCTTTGTTCCTACTAATCATATTACACCAAAATAGACAAGCCAGTCATATTACAGAAGGTTTTCTTTCAGTTTACTATAATCTATATCTCTGATTTTTAAAACAATTAATTTCTTAAAATCACTCTACATTTTTACAACACAACTTGAGAAGTTAGGTGCATACATCTTTGTCCAAGAAACTTACAAGTTATTTGATTCTGTGAGCTGCAGCTTATCTCCTGGGAAATACCATAGTCAAAGGAACTATGACTGAGATAGACGTTATTTTACAAGTTAAAATGCTCCATTCAGAGACATTGCAAAAAAGATAAAGCTGTGTTTTCATAAATCAATATTCTTCATACTCTGAACTTTGAAACGAAGCAATGTCTCTTAAGTATCATTTGACTTTGACTACAAATATCCTGATTTCCATTTTCCCCTTCCTATGGACTCTTATAGTCTTCTGTTTATTAAAGACAAGAAAGTATTATAGAAGATTTAAAGCTCTTAGAGGAAGACAACGGTTACCTTAATTTAAAAGCAGGGGAAGCTAAAATTGAACCCATGTTTCCTATTGACAAGAAGAATGAGAAAGGGGAATGTGTTAAATATCTCTTAATGATATTTTCAATTATTAAAGAAGAAATGAAATATTAACTTCTCAACTATTTTGCCAAGCTCAGACTAAGAAATATCTCCACATTCATATGAGGCTGAATAGTCAATTCTGTCTCTATCAAGCATTAGTGGAAAGGTTAAATGAAATACACAACAAAGAGCAGCAATAAAAAATTAAGAAAATATAATGTAGATTTTTGTCAACCAGATAAACATGTTCATGATTCAATATTCCTAATTTGGTACAGTTTTTGTTTGTATGGTTTTTGGTATTAGTTTTGTGTTTCTTTTCTTCCTGAAAAATAAAGATGGTGTTTTCTTTATTTTTTGCCTACCTGGTATGAATCTATATCCTGGTGTTACTAGGTAGAATGGTCTATACAGATGTTAGTTTCAGTGGAGTTATAGTGTTAACCAGGTTATATCTTTTTTTATTAATTTCTGTCTGTATAATCTACTTGATGTTGAAAGTAGAATATTGACACGCCATTCAGTTATTGTATTGCTGCCTATTTCTCCCTTCAATTTTGTATATATATTTATATATGTTTTACATATAAATATATAAACACATATATATGTTTTATTTATGTTTTAAATATTTATGTGCTAATGCTGGATGCATATATATTTACCAATGTCACATCCTCTTGATGAATTATCTTTTCTATTATCTTCTCTAGATAGTCATCTTGTGGCTGACTTTGTGACTGAGGTCATGTGTCTTGTGTTAACTCTGACAGAAAATCTATTATATCTATTGCAGATATAATCACTTTAGCTCCTTTGATTACCATACATATGGGATATATTTTTCTATTCCTTTACTTTCAAACTGTGTCCTTTAAACTGAAGTCTCTTGTAGGAGCCATATTATTGGATTTTGTTTTGTTTTTAAAAATATGCCTACTAATTTGTATATTTGATTAGAGAATTTAGTTATTTTACACATAAAGTAAACTACTGCTAGGTAAGGACACATTACTGCCATTTCAATAGTTGTTTTCTATTGCCATTGTTTTTTACTTTTTTTTCCTTTCTTCCTCTCTTACTGTCTCCCTTTGAGGTTAATTTTTGTAGTAGTATATTTTAAATCCTTTATCTTCTTATAAATACTCTCTCTTTGTGTGTGTGATTATTATCTGGTTCATACAAAATATAGAGAAAATATAAATATCTTTTTTTGCATTTTTATTTTCTTATATCATTGTTCATTTTTGAACTGTTTTTGATTTCTCACCTCAGGTGTAGTTCCAATATATCTCCTGCTACCACATCATCTGTGAATCGTCACCATAGTGCCTTATGCACTTCCATCCCTGTTTTGACCCTCTCCTTCCAACCACCTTTCTGTATGCCTCAAGTCTACAGGAAAATATAAACATCTTATAGATTATTTGAATAAAATAATGACTAAATGCTTCCTATATTTGATAAAAATGAGAATACATAAAAATGTATTCCCTATGTCAAAACTTATTTGTCCTTCATTTCTTGCATTACTGCTGTCTTTTATATTTAGTTGATTTGGGTTTTTTTGCAGAAAAATGTTTTAATTCCATTCTCATTTCCTTTTGTGTACATTCTACAGCTATTTTCTTTGTAGTTACAGTGGTAATTACATTTGATATCCTGAATTTTTAATGCTCTAATTTGAATTTATAACACCTTAACTTCAATAACAGGAAAACTATGCTTACACAATTTTGTCCCATGCTCACTGAATTATTGATATAGTAAAATTACATTTCTATACATTGTACATCAAAAAATATAAAACTAACAATTTTTTTATACATTCGCCTCTTCAATTGTGTAGAAAATAAAACGTGGAATCAAAGTTACAATCATATGAGCTTTAGGACTCATAATAGCTTAAAATATTTTGGTCTCTTAAATCATACATAAAATGAAAAAAATATAGTTACAAATCATGGTTATAACAGTTCCAACTTTCACAATTGCCCATATTTTTGCCTTTACTGAAATCATTATTCCTGAAGCATGAGTGCCTTTCAGTTCAACCTGTAGGACTCCTTTCAGAATTTCCTGCAAGACAGGCTTAGTGTTCATGCATTCCCAGGATATTTATTCAGGGTGACTATGCTTTTGAAAAACAGAAAATAACAAGTTTTAGTCTATGGCCATACCACCCTGAACGTACTTGATCTTGTCTGATCTTGGAAGCTAAGCAGGGTTGGGCCTGGTTAGTACTTGGATGGGAGAAAATAATAAATTTTAGGCAGAATACTTAACTTTTTGATGGTTACTAAAAAAATTAAACACAGAATTATCATATAGTATAGCAGTTCTACACCTAGGCATATGCCCAAAAGAACTGAACACAGGTAATCCTACAAATACTTGTATACACATGCTCATAGTAGCACTACTCACAATAACCAAAGGTAGAAATAATACAAATGCCCACCAATAAATGAATGGAGAGCAATTTTTAATATACCCACATTATGGAGTTTAGTCATAAAACTAAAAATTATAATAGATGCTACAAAATGAGTTAGAAGGGAAGATTTTCTTTAAGATCACAAATTTACTGCTCCTGTGAATACTTCGAGCGTACTGAAACCATCAACCTAGAAAACATCACTGTTGTGTGTAAATTTGATTTAGAAGTAAAATCCCAACAGGATGATTCTGAGAAATCCCCACTGTTCATGTTATTCCCTCACAGGGGCCTCTTTTCTGCTTTAGATCTTAATTTATCTAGTGGAGCATCTCCCTAGAAGTAAATGTTTTCCTCAGCCCCAGCAAAGATATGTTTCTTTCCCTTTTCCCAGATCCTTGTTTCATTCTATATTTCCAGGAGTCTGTTAGTCATTCATTTTTATCAATACAGCAAGTAAAAACTAGTTTCTGAGTCAATCATGAGGATCTTACTGTTAAGTTTTCAGAAAAATATTTTCATTGAAAAGAATCAAATACCAATAAATTACATATATTTTGATAAATATTAAAAATATACCTAAAAGAAAATGACTATGATCCAAAGTACATTATGCAAATATAGTAAAATCCTCAATACTATTGAAAGCAACCAGGTTGGGGTGATAAAATTAAATTAAAGAACACCAGATTCCCTAAAAAAGCCAAAGATTATTCAGTGATCTGCAATGATAATTCTAGGATTGCTGGATCTTTACATAAATGAGAAAAATGAGATTGAGAAAGATGAAGTGATCACCAAATACTGGCTTTATCACATAAAGAGATAATCTCATCCTGTATATTCATGTAGACAAATGAAGCATTTTCAGTGTTTCTTCTCGCATATATAAGATAACTTATCATACCATATGCTAGGAATTTTAGAGGTTTTATATTATAACTTAGCCCATATCTATAAAGTACTTACTGGTATTCCTATTACATACATGATCTAGAAGAAAATTAAACATCTACTTAAAGTATCTCAACTATTTGCAAGAAAGATGAGAGTCAGACCCAAATCTGTCTGACATATCTTGTATGCCCCATTCCCTAAACAATACTTTATTTCTAACCAGTAAATTTGCAATTAATTGTTCCATGTCCAGATAATGAGGACAAAATTGGTTGTGGAGCTTGATTTGAAGTTAGATGCTGCTGACCCATTTCACTTTCTGAGATAGGAAGTGGAACACTTGACCCAATGTACTCTAAGTGAGCTCTAACTTTCTCCATAATTCAATCCGCAGGGATGCTCCCAAAGCAGAATTTGCTAGGAACCATGGACTTAAAACTATCAATTCAGAACCCCTGAGCTTAGAAGTTTATATAGCCTAGTCAATCATTCTACAACTATTTATGGTAGGGAGTTGGTGGCACAAATAATTCCCTAAGAGGGTCTGAGATAGATTTGGCTTTCAGACAATTATAGCTTGAAGAGACTTGAGAGCTGATTCAGTCAGCAGAATTGTTCTCCTATGGGACCATGAGGATGAATAACTGCTTCATTTCAGTACACTCCCACTCCACTCTCAAAAATGTTTTTTAACATATTTTCCTAATATTATCACAAGATTATCCTAAAAGCCATATTCTTTTGTAACATGCACACTTTTCAGTGAACATTCATTTCCTGGTATTTATGAGAAATATTTATGTCCCCAAGAAGTACAAATAAGCATAACTTTGAAGCATATTCACAAAAATTTAAATATCAGAAATATCACAAATATCCACCAATAAAATTTACATTAATTATTAATCATACTAGCAAATAATTATTACTTCAAAAGTATATATAAAGTAGATCTGTATGGTTATTTGAAAAGACTTGGAAAATATATTGTGTGATGTGTTATAAAAATACATATATGATCCAACTACACAAACCAACACAAGAATACATACTTGAATATGTACATTTTGCATTTCAGAATTCGAGAGTAATCTAAAATGATACATGAATATATGCCAGACTATTTTAAGCATTAATTTCAGAGGAAGGCAGTGAAAATGAGAGGATGTCCATTTTTTTCTCTAGGTGCTTATATATTGTTTGACCTTTTTTACGCTGAGAATATATCGATATATTTTTTGCATGGATTTATTCACACAATATTTTTCACAATTTTCCCAATCTTTTCAAGGCACAAGAAATTACCGAAGGCAAAATAAAATCAGTAGATCTAGATGCCAGGTGAGTAACCAAATGACGTCACTGTGTTCTCTAGGTGAATTAACTTAAAAAAAAAAATCAGGTGAGAGTGAAGCTGTCAAAGATTATTAAAAGTATAGATGAGCAACAAGACAAGAGAGCAAAATTAAAAGCACCCTTAATTTTAATGATAAATGGATGAAAAAGAAGATAGTATCTACATTAAAATCTAGTGATTTTATGGATTTTTCTTCATATTTTTGTAGTCTTGCTGTGTGAAATACAATTAATACTTAGAAGAACTTACATTCACAACAAAGGTCTGGCTCAGATCAGAGTTACTGAGACTCTGGATGACCCTTAGTGCAATAGCTTGCTTTGGTTTTTTTCTCAAGAAACCACCAGGACTTTGGGTGGTCTGGTGGTGGGTGTGGTGTGGAAACATCACCTGAAAGGGAGGTTCTATACTTCTGAATTACAGACAATGTTATAAACAGTTTTACCTCAAAAAAAAAAATAGGGAAGAATACCATGGTCCTTTATATTAAAAAGGGACAAGATGCCTCAGATTAAACTAATATTGAGACACAATAATAATAATAAGAGGTATTCCTATTAAGAGTCATCCACATGCTGGGTTTTGAACTCAAGTATGTGAAGTAAGTTAATTCATTTCTTGTCCATGACACCACTGACAAAATAGGGCAACTGCACTCATTTTATTGAATTAGCAAAGTAGGCTTCAAGAGGTTCGAACTTAAAGAAATCTCAGAGGCATCAAATTTAAATTCTTTTTTAAAAAATCTACTAGAAATAAGCAAAACAAATCCTGAAAGAATTAAACAATTTGACCTAAATTAAAAGGAAATAGAATCCAGATAATCTGACTCTTGATTCCCTCAGTTTGTCATATTACTTTAGGGATAGGCAACTGCTCTGTCAGCTCTTGTCTTACAAAGTTGAGTCAGTACCCATGAAAAATTCTAGTCTTTCTTGAATAGTTCATGTTGAACAGAGGTAACCAAGTCAA
The DNA here is from genome assembly GCA_004024945.1 of Uropsilus gracilis. Classification (NCBI taxonomy): domain Eukaryota; kingdom Metazoa; phylum Chordata; class Mammalia; order Eulipotyphla; family Talpidae; genus Uropsilus; species Uropsilus gracilis. Next base: position 62,032 of record PVHY01006178.1, read on the forward strand.
CTATCTTTGATTACTTACCTACTCATGGAAATATAACCATTCTACTAGATTTTGGATACAAAGATAACTGTTCTGTATATAACTTTGGATCATTAGGTCTGAGATATACCCTTATTCCCATATAGATCCCAGAACAAGGCCACAGGTGAGAGTTTGCAAAATTTCTCTGGAAAACCAATATGCCACTGGGAAGGAAATACCAAGGGATCTAGGAAAAGGAAATTTCACATAAAAATATACCATCGAATCACTTCACTGAGTAGCTCATCAATAAACTATCTTGGAACCAGGCACAAACTGCCCCACTGTGCTAAATTGGCATGCTGACTTTAAATTGAAAGCAATTGAGAAATAGCAGGTTCAAGAGTGATTCTTTGCCCAATTACATGTCTCCCTAAAAGCAGGAATTAAATTTTCCCTCCTGTACCAAGTGGTGAGAAACTGCTTTATGACTGAAGACTAGATTTCCAAGTTTTATTTGTCTATATAAATAAAACCTTCAAATTCTTTTCTGAATGTGTCTAAGTCTAAAAGTTTCTATGTCCTGTCTTTCCTTCTTAATTTATTACCCCCTTTCTAAAATGCTTATAACTCTACTGCACTGACCAAATTATAGGTTTCATATTCTATAGGCCTCTGTTCTTTTTGCTAACCTCTCTGTGTCAATTTATTAGGTCAGTCAAAAGAACCAAAAGGGGAAAAAGAGAAGCTCCCAATTTCTTTTTTAATATTTGTTGATTCTGAAGCTCCTATAGTTTTCTGTTTTAACAACCTTGAGATTTAAAAACATCTTAGGATAAATGTTATACCATCACTATTGATCATGGATCATTCATTAGGTAACTATCACTGCCTGGGCATCTGCAAAGTGGGTTGTTATTTCTGATAACATAATTACCATAACACCTGCACCCCCTCAATAAACACTGGTGTAATTAAAAGTTATGACCTAACAATATACATAAGAAGTCAATTATCATGTTCTACTAAGGTTGGAAGTCAGTGAGTAATATCCAATATCAAAAATAAAATAAAAAAGCAGTAAAGGCTAATTTCATAAAAAACCATGTGCAAACATATGCCCTCTATAACTTTGCTATAAATAAAAAATAAATAGTACATAATATAATTATGCACCATGATTATACTTTGAATTTTTTTTTGTTTTTTCAGAGACTAGATCTTGCTATGTTGCACGGGTAGTCTCGAATCTGTGAATTCAAGCTATTCCTAGCCTCAGCCTACCAAGGGAGGGATTAAAGGTGTGCACCCTCACGCCTGACTGCTTTGAATTTTTCCAGTGACCTGTTCTTCTGAAAACCATTTCCCACAACACTGCTAGAATTTTCTAAAACTAGCATACATTGAGTATTTCTAGAGACCATTTTTAAAATTTTGTCATAAAATTTCATATATTTTAAGCAGTGCAGAAAAGTCCCTGTCTGAAACAAGAGACTCTCTTGGGAGCTGAAACAGTCAAGGAAAAAAGAAACTGCAGGAATCCAGTACATCCAATTGAACTTAGAATTTGGAAAACTTGGAATTTGGGTCTACTGGAAAACTGGATTTTGTGTAAATGCCATTTTCAGTTTTGGGGTGGCAAGAAGATTCCAACTTGGATATGTGCGTTTTTGTTTGAATACAAGCTCCAGGTTGGTGTGGCAAAAAGAACTATAAAACCAAAAAGCAATCTTGGAAAATGTTATTTAGACTTTGAAGCTGGATGGTAACTGGATTAAGATAACTGACCATTCCTGGCCTATGTGACTCTTGGTTTCCCTTGCTTATTAATAAATCTTGTTATTGTTGTTTGAATTGTCTTGCAATTGTGCGCACGGGTAGAAGGATTTAGAAAGTGCTGGCTTAGTTATTAGTTGCTCTCCTTGCTAGTCTTGGTGCCAGTTTAAACCCATTTTCAAGAAGACTGTATTTGCTGTGTAAAGCAGCAAATGCAAAGCACAAATTCAGAGACAGTGTTTATAGCCAAAACAGTTTAATATTTTTGTTAGGATTTGTTTATTTTTTAATTTTTATTTTTTTGTTGGTAATGGAATAGGTATTACTACTGCAGGTGTCCCACTAATTAAGAGAACTTCCAAACAAATCCATTCTTACAGCATCAACCCATTTGAAAGCAGTTGTATTCTGTATTACAGAGAAATTTATCCTTTAAAGAGTGAAACTTGCTAATACATTTTCCTTTCTAGAAGGCAGCTATTTCACCAAGAGGGAAATAACTGAAATGAGGAAAATATTTGAGAAGCAAATAACTATTCTACAATTTGGGCTTGTGGGGGGTGGAGCAGGTGGAAAATAGCGGAGTTCATTTGCAGTCTGTGAAAGTGGCTGAACACAGCGGTCATGTTCCACAGTGTCACCTAGTGGTCTTTCGGGACAATACCCAGAACAGAGCTGACTACCGGTTAGAGTTACCACTGAGGGGAACAGGCAGCCTTTTTGATTTGAGGACCAGCCACACAGGCTTAATAGCTGATCTCAAAGCTGCGTTGAGGTTAAAACTCAAGCTTCACCTTTACTAAGTGTTCACAGCACTGGCCTCACTTCTTTTTATAAACCTAAAACTAGAGCTAGCTTTGCAATGAGATTTCCACATATCTGATGTGAAACTCCTCAATCTGGTAGTTTTGAGATTCTGTCTCTGTACCAGATAGAGAAATATAAATAATTATATAACTGCATGAAATTATTTCCAAGCTGTGCAGTAATGACTTGTACATAAATGGCTTCACTCTGCTATGTCACCTACATCGATTTGTCACTTGATTATAGGTCATGAGCATCACGAACAGAGAAATGCCATTCAGTATATTCTCCTTTTCTTGAAGGGTCTTTGCAACTGATTTACCTGCCTGCAGCATGAATCCCTCAAAATTTATCCTGCATAATGCTCCTGTCTACTATCTGAAATATAAACATGAAGGTATTATTTGCTGCCTTGAATCCTATATGAATTTCTCTTTGCCCTGCACATAAAGTTCAAATGCCTAAAAGGAAAGGGTAAGTCTCTCAAGTACACATCATTTCTCACATTCTAAGTGGAGCCAACCATTCTGACCATTCCTATTTGTTGCCTAAGTCCAGTCAGACTGAGTCCTATCAGTACACACCTCGTTGTGGTTCATGTTAAATAATCTTCCCCAATCCCCCCTTTATTGATTTTATTTTGCTCATCCTTCTCCAACAATAAGCTGGGATTAGGTGATTCTCCAATACCTCCTCTAGGGTAGTCCATGTAATCCATAATGTGATGCTTACTACTCTGTAATTACTCCTCTATTCAACTCCAGTGTTTGGAGAAGTGCCAGGTAATACTTGAATGCAAGAAATACACACACACACACAAACAGATAGAAGAAAAATTGGAAAGGTAAGTCAGTGATACAAGAGAACTCAAAAAAATAATCAAATTAATCAAAGAGATGTAGCAAAATTCAATAAAACAAATTAATAATATCAGAAATAAAATTGACTCCCCACTACTCTTTAACATTGTACTGGAAGTTCTAGCTACGGCAATAAGGCAAGAGAAAGACATAAAAGGGATACAAATAGGTAAAGAAGAACTGAAGCTATCATTATATGCTGATGACATGATTCTCTATACAGATAACCCCCAAAAAAAAATCCACAGAAAGACTGCTTGAAATAGTAAACCAGTTCAGTAAGGTAGCTGGATACAAAATCAACACACAGAAGTTGGTAGCTTTCCTATAAGCAAAAAGTCAAATAGAAGAAGAAATTTGAAAAAATATCCCATTTACCATCGCCCCCCAAAAATTAAATACCTGGGAATAAACCTAACAAAAAACATGAAAGAACTATACAAAGAAGAATTTAGAACACTGCTAAGAGAGATAGAAGAAGACATAAGGAAATGGAAAGACATTCCCTGTTCATGGATTGGAGGGATTAATATCATCAAAATGGCCATCCTACCAAAGGCAATATATATTCAATGCAATCCCAATAAAAATCCCAATGATGTTTTTTTAAAGAGACAGAACAAAAAATTACTGAAATTCATATGGAATAACAAAAGACCTCAAATATCAAAAAACCTCCTGACCAGAAAAAAAGAGAATGGAGGTATTACAATTCCAAACTTCAAACTATACTATAAAGCGATAATAATTAAAACAAATTGGTCCTGGTTCAAAAACAGAATATAAAACCAATGGAACAGAATTGAGTGCCCTGAAATAAAACCACACATATATAGTCAACTAATCTTTGACAAAGAACTGAAAAACTTACCTTGGAACAAAGATAGCCTCTTCAATAAATGGTGCTGGGAAAATTGGACCAAGACATGCAAAAAAAAAATGGACCAAGACAACTTCCTCACACCTTGTACAAAAATCAACTCAAAATGGATAAAAGACTTAGAGGTCAGACCCGAAAACATAACATACATAGAGGAAAACTTGGGTAAAACCCTCCAGGAATTACAATTCAAGAATCCCTTTCTGGAAACATGCACAGATGGCAAAAAAATGAAGGAGAACATAAACAGATGGAACTACATCAAACTAAAAAGCTTCTGTACAGCAAAAGAGACAACAGAAAAAACTAAAAGAAACCCAACAGAATGGAAAAAAAAAATTTTTGCCCTCCACAAGAGTGATAAGGGTTTAAGAATGAAGATCCACAAGGAACTCACACAACTAAACAAAAGCAAAATGAAAAGCCCAAACAAAAAACGGGGAGAAGAATTAAAAAGACACTTCTCCAAAGAGTAAATGCAAATGGCCAACAGGCACATGAAAAATTGCTCAACATCACTAGCAATAAGGGAAAAGCAAATCAAAACCACAATGAGATACCACCAAACACCAGTAAGAATGGCCCACATCCAAAGAATGGTCAACAAGAATTGCTGGCGAGGATGTGGAGAGAAAGGAACACTCTTACACAGCTGGTGGGAATGTAAACTGGTCCAACCTCTATGGAAAGCTGTGTGGAGGACCCTCTAATTAATGAAAATGGAACTACCATTTGACCCAGAAATTGCTGTCTCGGGAATCTACCCAAAAGAGACCTCAATGTGGATAGAAAGGGACACCTATGCTCGGATGTTTACCGCAGCACTATTTATAATTGCAAGGACCTGGAAGCAACCTAAATACCCCAAAAGAGATGACTGGATGAAAAAAAATGTGGTATGTATACACAATGAAATATTACTCATCAATTAAGAATGACAAATTTGATGATTTTATGACAACATGGATGTACTTAGAAGAAATCATACTAGCAGAAACAAGTCAAAAAGAAAAAGACAGATCAAATGGTTTCACTAATATATGGGATATAGTGAAAAAATAAACAAAAGCCTTGAGGAAAAGGCAAAACAAGCCAAGCACCAAACTGAAGCACACAACTTTGGGCAGGAGGGAAAAGAGGGGATTGGAGGGGAGGGTGGGGAGAGTAAATCCCTGGGATTAAAATGATGTGAAATTTATATATAAATAAATTATTAAAAAAGAAATAAAATTGATAACAGAGGTAGAAATTGAAGTATCAAATAAGAAAATAATAAAGTTGTGCAGGCATTGTTAATTTCCATTTGTTAAAAATTATTTAGTTGCTTTACTTCTTAATAAATACTTGTAGGGAAAGAATTTTAAGTGTCATATGTGATCTAAGGAGATAATTTATTTTATATTTGGTGTTAAATAAGAAAAAGACAGCTATGTTTTTTATACTTGTTTCAAAGTAAAGGAAAAAAGCGAAAGTTATGTAATGGGATGTGATAAGTTTTTTTCACATTTTATTGAAAATATTTGGAGGTAATAAATTTTTACACTGTGTGTCTAGTATTTGTACTGAAATAGTAAAACATCTGTCAGCAATGGAAATGAAATTTTCTCTCATTCAGTGTGTCAAACCTGTGAATTTCCACACAAAAGAAAATTTATACCTATACATATTTATGTGAAACGTAACTATCTTGAGCGCCTTCTATAAATATCTTTGTGGAAGATAAGTTTGATTCATACAGGAATGGTGCTTCTGTCATTAATGTCTGAATTAACTTTATTAGAGCATTCTAGATATTTTAAGATGACTAAAAAAACCTTGTATTTTGTGTAAGATGCAAGACAACTAACTTCTGAAAGATCCAAAGGGTGGAGTGAAAATGTGTTTTCCATTATACCTGCTGAAATGTTCAGTATAATTTACACCACATACACATTTGATTTATAAAAGTATGTTCTTTATGTTCATATTTCAGTTGGAACCAAAGTATTCATTAAGTGAGAAGTATGTAATTTGGGAGGCTAGTTTCTTTACTTTCTCTTGCTAACTAGCTGTGTGATCATGAACAGAACTTTTTTTCTGAACCTCAAGTTTCTCGTTTGTGAAATGAGTTGAACTCAATTATTGCTAAGATTTATTCATGTTTATAGAGCATTAAAGGTAATTAAATGCATTCTCATGTAAAAATATTACTTCTCATCAGTAGGATATTCTCCTTTCTTGAACCAGAAAATATTCTTACATTTTAACAATTCAAAATTTGCATAGGTTGTTCTCTGCAATATTTTTTATATTAGTGAATTTTAAAAATATTAATTGAATCTATTTGTTAGAAGTATTAATCATATTTTTCTTTTCAGATTAGAACCTGAGAAAGTATCTCTAATCACCTAGTTACAATTTCAGCTATATTACTTTGTCAAAATTTCTCCAGATGTTTTGCATTGAACACAGCTCTACATTGAATGAACAGATAATCTGCTTTTTTAAAAAGAATCCGGTTGTCAGAAAATTTGGGGGAAATGATGGGTTAACAGAATTAAACCAGCTTTATTACCACACTCAGAACATTAAATTTGCTAAATGACTTTCACTCTCCTACACATGAGTGCAGTGTGTTACGAAGGAAGGTGCCTGCTGCCATGTCAATGAGAAACCCCTTGCCCATACAGCTAACATGGCAATTACTAAGATAATGAGATTAATTATTAAGTAATTAAAAAGGCCACTGCCTTTGTAATTTTTCTGTATCAGTTGTGTAGACACTAAACTAAACCCAGATTTGTTATGAGAAGCAGAGAAGGCAGCTCTTAAGGCAGTACAAAAGGTCCAATTCATAGTTCAATTTGTCCTTTGCAAATGAATTTACACATTAGAGATATGTTTCTCCTTCCATTCTGAAAGTAGAACATTCTATGAAATATTTTAAAAGCCAAAATGGTGTAAATCTAATAAACAAGTATTCATTTATATGAAAAATAATTTTAGAATTCTCAGACCCAAAATATAATGTACCAAATCATATCAAATAAAATATAAAACTAACAGAGTAAAAGCAGAAATGATGTGATTCATACACAGCCTGTATAAAGTAGACATAGTGTATGCTAGTGTGGTTTTACTTACCAGACTCAGGAAGACAGCCAGCACACCAGAGGGCTGGGAGGTGGTGATGACGGGGTGTTAGGCTGAATCATCATAGGAGGGTGGGAAGGTGGGAGGCATAGGAGGCTGGGGTGTAGGAAAGACAAAGGAAGAGTATTATTTTTAAACATCTCATATGTCCTCTGAATTCATCAGGGTAGTTCGGTCACTAACACCTGTACCTCCACGTTGAAGATGGAGGTTCATCGTGTGGTTTGATGGGGCTAAGCAGAAGGCTTGAAGTATGATAGCATGCTTGACTACTTGGTCTCACACACTTTCCTATCATAAAACTCTCTATTGGCCCTTAAAACATCCTGCAAACTTGCCTTAAACCTATGTGACCTTTCAAAATTAAAGCCACACTCTCCGACAATCAGTGCAGGAAATCAGCACTGTCAGTCACGGGAAAATCTTACCAAGTGCCTCAAGTTCGTTCCTACATGATTGCACTTTCTGTTGTCCCGTTGCACTTGACATAGATTACATCCAGTTCTACTAAGGGTAATACTTTATTAGTTCTCATAGGTTCTTCTGATACCTTAGAAAACATCCTGTTTATGGATGCACTAAATAAATGGAGATAAAGCATGGATGCTCACACAGTTCAAAGCCGTGGTGGACTGATGCTGAGAGACTGAGTGTAGTTCCAGGGGAAGGAGCACAGTGGGGCGACTCTCCCTGCAGGTGGGCACTGTGTCTATGGTGACTGCTGCAAAACGGAAGCTGAACACCAATTTCAATTTTCACCTTGTAGAAACAGAAATTCTCTGTGGACTTTTTTTTTTTTTTTTTTGATTCTTGAAACCATGTACCAATGTAGTTTCATCCTAAAAATGAAGTAACCAAACACTAACTTTTGAAAAGGAAGGGTGCTCTGTAAACAAAAACAGAAAGCATTTTCCTGGAAGCAGTGGCTGTTTTAGGAAATGTTCACACAGGGACAATCAGGGATGACAGGAACCAGTTACTCCAAGCATCTCCCATGGGAAAGGTGGGACATGGTTATGGCTTAAGAGTACCTGATTCTCACTGCAGAGACCCTCTAAATCACCAGCGCTTACAGAGTTAAGAGCTTTATGAGAGGGTCAGAAATAAGGTAAAAAGACTCAACATTCTCCTGATGCCAAGTTCAGAAATAAAATGACTGAATTTACATTTTAAGAGCATAGTCTTCAGAGTCAAACGCCATAGGATGAAATCTTTAAATGATATGAACATTTATATCTTAATTTCCCCATCATAAAATGGGTACAATCTTTGGTGCTGCTAGCAGAGGGTCATTTGAGAGTGAAATAAATGAAATGAGTGAAGTCAACATCTATGAATAACATCATTCATAGATGTTATTACCATGAAATTGCTTTGCATTACTGTAGCAGATTTAACTCATGAAGTATTTCCAATTTTTTTATTTGAATTACATAAGAATCTTATAAATTAGGTAGGTCAATTGTAAATTATTATGTTTTCCCTCAGCTTGAGGTATGGAAACTGAGGTACAAAGTAACTGAGTGACATAGATGGCTAAAAACTTTAGAACTAGGTAGATCTCTTTAAATCTGGTTCTACCACTCAATAACCTTATGAACTTTAACCTGTCTGTACTGTTTCTCCATTGCTAAAATGGGTATAAAAATGCTGTTGACCTCATAATCTGAGAAATTAAGTTAGTTCATATAGAGTACATGCAGTACCTGAAAAACAAGAACCAAATATTTTCACTATTGCTAATATGCTTAATTAGTCATGTTCTTTCTCTACTGTTTCAGTGCTTGGCATAGTACTTGATACATAAAAACTAACTAGAAATAATGTATTGAATAAAAATGTTATAGAATTTTAGAAGAGAAGACTGTGAGACTTGGGGAGTAGATGTTTATGAAGGAAATGGAGCTTCAGTTGAATTTTTAGAGGGCTAGAATTTAAATGTGATGGAAAACACATTAGTGTTTTTAGAATTGACAGAAGAGAAATTATACAATATATATATTCTCCTGGATCATTATTTACTCTTGTATTTAATAATTTTTATGTTATTTGATTTCTCCTATTTCAGTTAACTGATGACAAAACTTGTTCAAAATACACTATAAATGTAGTCTTATCTTACACTTATATCTTTCGTGTGTGCTATAAATTCCTGAAATCTGAATTTATTATCCTTAAAAGACATGAAAGAAGCCAATCCAAATAGCCTCAAGGATACTGTTTAACTGCATTGCAAGAAATGACCCACATTATTTTTATAAGGAATTTTCATTTTATTTAAATTCTACTATTTGTTAAGTAAGTCAAATTACAACTCTATGTCTTACTGCTTTAGAACTATTATTTATTGTTTTGATCTTCAGTCAAAAATTCTGTGTTTAAACTGCCTGGAGTGGAACTGCCTGAAGTGGAACTCCTTCTTCAATTGTCAAAGAAATGACAATTAATTTTTTAATGATTTGCTAACAGCCCTAGGGTATCCTGAATTTTGTTGTTGTTGTTCTTCAAATGTTTGTTATTGCCTGTAGGTGTCCATCAAGCATATTGCAACATAATTAATAGTGAGTGTTCTTCAAAAAGTAAAGAGTCTGTTTTATTTTTCCTTTGTAATTTTGTAGTTGGAGTCCTTCCCATTCCTTATCACAATATGTAAACAAAAAATGGAAAAGCATAAAGAACCGAGTGAATATTTGATTTCTGTTAATGTCCAGATAATCTAGTCCTTTAGAGTACTGCAGAAGATCAACACCACCTAAGATTTGGGGGGAGTTTTGCACATGTGTTCATCAGAGAAATTTGTCATTCTCTCTTTGTCCTTAATTATGTATTTGTCATGATTTGGTATCAGAGTGCTACTGGTCTCATGAAATGTGTTTGGCAACTCACCCTCTTTCTGTATTTTTGGGACAACTTTGAGTAGGATAGATATTAGTTCATCTTTGAAGGTTTGATAGAAGTCACTACTTAAACCATAATAGAGATTTTTCCTACTTCCTTCTTGTATTTGATTTCTACTTTGATACCATTGTAATCAGAGAAGATATTTGATTTAATCTCAGTCTTCTTGAATTTATTAACACTTGCTTTGTGACTCAACATGTGGTCTCTCCAAGATAGTGTTTTTTGTGCACTTGAAGAGAATGTGTACTCCATTTGGGGCTGTTGAAGGGAGATATTATTCCCTATAAATGCCTTGTAGGTCCATATGGTCAAACTTGTTATTATTGCTTCAATGTTGATAGATTTTTGTCTGGTTAATCTGCCCATTGATGTTCCCTTTCACTATTTATTGTGGGTAGTATCTGCATTTAGGCTTGTTAATTGTTATATATTTTGGTAATCTTTCTTTTGGTGTATTTATATTGTTGAATGTTATTTCTTTCTGATGTATTGATCCATCAGTTATCATATAATGTATAGCCCATCTTTTATTAAATTTTTAACTACAAGTTTATTTTATTTGATCTACATATGACTATCCCAGCCTTTATTTTGCTGATTGGAAGAGGAGAGGGCCCATTGATTTATGGGGTCATTTTCCATACATTTACTTTAAGTCTATATTTGTCTTTGGAGCTCAGATAGGTCACCTGGTGATTATGGAAATTGGGGTTTGCTTTCTAATCCAACTGTGAAGATTGTTTAAGGTCTGTTTAGTGAAATCATCCAGTTGTTATCTCATTTTGGTCTTGGATGAGGATAAAGCAGTTATTTTGTGTAGCTTCCTCTATAAGGAGTTAGCCTGATACGATGAGTCTTGGGATCAAACCCAATATTCATCACTCTGTACCCTTATTGCTATATGTCTCCAGTAGTGCACCCTCTGTCCCACACTCCAATTCTATGCACCTTCTTATCTACTGTACTGGCTGCTTTTTTAGTTCTCCAATGCAGGCATGTGCCCTCCAGTTGACAAAAGCAGCTTCCTTTTCCTCTCATTGGTTGCACTTTCCCTATATCACTACAAACACATTTTCGTTATAATATTTCTACCCTTTTCTCCTGCATCATTGCTTCTGGTGTATGCAGCAGTCATCCATTTATCCTTCAGGGGTTTGATGTTGTTTTGTTGAAATTTTATCATGAATGTGTGGATAGAGCAGGGCCAGAGTCTTCAATCTGTTACACTCTCACAGGACTCCTGCAGTTGGTAAGTTGAAAGTGAAACCAATGCTCATTTAACATTTCAAAAATCTTGGGGTCCTTAAAAACTATGCTAAATCTACAATGCCTTTTTCTACAAATGAAGCAAGAAAGACTGGAGAGCAACATATCTGTTTGCAACATAGTCTACTAAATATTTTGAGCCCTGTTGAGACTTACTGCTCAAGGAAAAAAGATTCCTTTCGAAATATGATTACTTTGAAATTATTTTTACTCATTGAAAATACACCATGTCATCCTTGAGCTTGACAGAGATGTAATAGGAGTTTAATATTGTTTTAATTTCATGCTTGCTAATTGTTTTCATTTCATTCTATAATCTGTGAATCAAGGAGTAATTTCAACTTTCAAGTTTTATTATTTAAGAATACAAATAAGATTATACTGCTTTGGATGGTGATTCCCCTGATGGATATGAGCAAAGTAAATTGAAAACTTTCAGAAAAGGATTCACCATTCTAGATTATATAAGCAATATTTGTGATTCAGGAGAGGAGGTCAAGATATAAATATTGACATTGGGAAGATGTTGATTACACTGTAGGGATTCTAGAAAAATTTCATGGGAGAAAGCAGTAAAAATAGCAAAACAACTAGAATTATAAGTGGAACCTGAAGATGTGACTGCAATCTGATGATGTAACTTGAATAGAGGAGTTACCTCTTATGGATGAACAGGGAAAATGTTTTCTTGACATGGCATCTACTCCTGGTAAAGATGTTTTAAATATTGTTGAAGCAACAACAGAGAATTTACGATATTACTTTATTTAGTTAATAAAGTAGTAACAGTGTTTGAGAAGATTGACTCCAATTTTGAAAGAAGTTTCATTATGGACAGAATGCTACTGAGAAACATCTCATGCTACAGAGAAATATTTTTATGAAAGAAACCATTAATAGATGTGTTATCTTATTTTAAGAGGTTATTACAGCCATCCCAAGCTTCATCAGCCATCTAATAGTTAGCAGTCATCAACAATAAGAAGGCTCACCTTCCTTGAATCATGACTCAATGAAGTTTCAGATGATGCTTAGTATTTATAAACAATAAGCTATTTTTAAATTAAGTTATGTACATTTTATGCACAGTGATAATGCATGCCTAATAGACTATAGAATAGAATAAATATAACTTTTACATGTAGTGGGGAAAAAATTGTTTGACTCACTTTCTTGTGATATGTATTGCCACACTCTGGAACTTTGAATCTCTGCCTCCCTCTGATCACAATCCTGGTGATTATATTTGGCCCATGTACACAATCCAGGATAGTCTCTCCATCTGCAGATCCTTAATGACACCTGCAAAGTCTCTTTTATTTGCAAGAAACATATTCACCACTTAATGAGTATATTTAGAGACCATTATTTAGCCTTCTGAGGAGAGCAGACACTCAGAGGATGAATTCAGAAAACAGTTATCAGGGGATGATAACCAAGTAATTAATAAACATATGAAAAAGTTACGAAGGTAATATAGACCAAAGAGACCACCTGGCAGAGACCATCAGCCAGAGTGGCTAAAATCAAACAAGCAAATTATTCTATTGGTAGAATGTGGAGCAGCTAGAGTTTTAGAGTTGCTAGAAGTGCACGTTTACAATCAACATGGAAATCTCTTCATCAATGTTTACTGAGTTGGACAAACATATAGCCAGGCCTATCACAATTCCATTCACAGGATATGCCCAATTAAGTGCATATATATGTTCACCATAAGGCACATCTGCAGATCTTCATGGAACCAGTGTTTGTAGTGACCACAAAATGGGGTAGTTTGGATGTTCATTTGCGATGGGTGGTGGATGGTGTTGATAAAGTTTTACACTGGAAAACAGGAAAAATGTATAATTAATTATATGCCTCAGCATGGGTTATTTATTATTGATTAGACTTAACTGAGGAAGGCTATTCACAAGATAATATGTACTATGATTATATTTGCATGGAGTAAGAGAATGGGCAAAATTAATGTATGACTTTGGAAACACTAGAATAGTGGTTGTCCTTGATGTGGCAAGCAGTAATGGCAGAAGATACAGGAGGTGGGGAGAGAGATTGAGGTCCTCTGGTGTAGCGCTGTTTCCAGATCTGTATGTAGATCACATAAATGTATTCACTATATGAAAATGTGTTCACTGTATAATTACAATTTTCATGCTATTTTGTGTGATATATATAAAAATATAAATGATATATAATAATATATACAAAATAATGGTATATATCAATGATATATATATAGATAATATATATATAAAACTAACTCTGGAAGGACTCTTCTTTCCCATTTTTCCACCACAATATACATAGTTGCAAGTCCTTGCTCTTTAGCAACAAATGTCTGGAGATCTTGAGCAGCTGTTTTTTGTTTTTCTAATTTTCAATCATCAGATTCCTAAGCACTCAAGTCTGTCAATTGTATATGACTTTTATTTAATCAATAATTAGGGAGAAGCCAAAGCTCTCCATGGTACATTAGAGTTAAGGTGATGACTGGCCCAATTCAGAAAAATTTGTAGCTGTTTCTCTGTTTTCAATTCCTCCAATTTGAAAACAAATTTAATTCTGCCCCTAAGGAGTTATTATATGACCAATCATACACCTCTGGCAATCCAATTACTGTGCCTGGTTTTCATCATTAGTCTGGATTTCTGTATTTCCAAGTAGTTCAGGTGTTTTTCCTTGTTTCCTAGGATTAAAAGTTGTAATGTTTTCTACATAAATAATCATATGGATTGCATTTTGGTGGTTGGAGCATTTCTTATCCAGAAAGGAAATGCATTAAAGTCACAAAATTCTCCTGGGGCAACAAAGTCATCTTGTCCCTATTTTCTGAACTGACTTCTAATTCCAAAATCTTTCCATATTAAATCTATACCTAAAATGACCTTAGAAGACCCTGATAGTTCTTCCAGATAATAAGTTCTCAACTTACTATCTTATTGTGCATCCTCTATGATCAATATTA
>PVHY01006179.1:0-59625 GCA_004024945.1 Uropsilus gracilis
GTGACAACAGCCGGGAGACGCCACAGTCTGCTCCAGGTAGGGAGCGTATCCTACCTGTCTCAGGTGGTGCGGGTGGGCTACCTGCTTCTCTCAGCAGGGTCGGAGTCCCCTTTGCAGCTGCCTCTTTTGTCCGCGAGAGCCTCAGTCCGCTCTCAGGACTTTGGGATGGGCGCCGTTAACTCCAGGTGGATTCCTTCCCTATGATATATTCATAAAAAATTTAATAACCATCAAATGCATGTGAGATGAGAGAATAGAGACCTTGGAGTAGACACACTATACAAGTAAATGACAAAGGAATATTTTTCTTAGTGACGAAAAGTATACAGAATAAAAAGTTTCACAGTTGACTGTGATGAATAAAATTAGCATATTTTGTGCCATCAGATTACTCTTTTCCATGTTGTTTAATGTTCTTGGAGGCTAACTACTATGGACATATCCCTTGTTTTCTGACATCTTTAGAGTTTTAGCCAATTAGAGGTAGTGGTCAGAGACTGATCGGCAGGGTGACAAGAGGAAGATATTTATTTCTTTAACCCCTTTCCAGGTGAACCATGGCTTTGCAGTGGCTTTATAATGTTACCATTCCTGGCCATTTTAGATAGCTACAGGTCTCACCGGTTTCAAATCAGTTCTGTCCCTTTACCCCTCAGGCCTATGGTTGATAGCATATTCTTGCTATTTCTAGTCTGTGTTGTTTCCCATAAACCAGTTCATATCTTTGTAAAGTATCTTTACATTAAATTCTTTTCAGTTATTATTTTGAGTGTACCACTTAGTTCCAGATAAGATATTTTCTGACATAAATATTGTGGTGATGTAAGTGGAGCATGCAGTGGACAAGATGTGTCATTGCCCTCTCCCTCAGGCTCTTTGTTCTCAAGCTTAATCTCACTAGCCCTCAGTGTCCCTCGGCAAGGTCTGGACCCACCTTAGCATCTTACCTGTACCTGATACGTGTGAATAGACCACATGTGTTGCTGCTCCTGGTGAAGGTTAGCTGCTGGGTGCTTTCTTTAGTCTCTGTGGAGCCATGCATTTACCACAAGGCCTGGCTTGTGATTGTATTTAGCTCCATTGTGCCAACGACACCTCAAACAGGTAGCTAATACATTTAGTATGATTTGAGCCTGTGCCATCCACCTCTACAATGTGCTTGAAGCTGGGATTCAGTTCTCACTGATCTTGACCAGGACCAATGCTATGGTTTGGAGCACCCCTCCCCCAGGTCTCTCACCTCCTATAAACCATGCTGCCGGTTACCCACCACTAGTGGGTAGAAATTCTTGCTCCACTACTTAACTTCTTGTTTGAGGGAAGCTGGGAATGAAAGGTAGAATGGAGCAACTATGAAAACTTTAAAAGCTAGAGCAGTGGATGGCATTACTATCTTAGTGGATGTCATCAGCTTGACCTTCAACCCCTGCATCCTTACTTCTCATTGCTGGTTGGCAGCTTCCACATATCTGGTCCCTGTGCTACAGAATCTGATCAATTGTCTATTCTTCTACATTTGTGGCCAGTTTCAGGCTTTCATTACAGAACTGGTCACTAACTCTTATGAATAGTTGGAGTTCCACTTACCTTCTGGGCCTCTGTTTAGGGGAAAGCTACCATTTTCCATATAAACTCTGTTATGCAAACATTGTGTGAGCTAGGACAGACTACATTAGCTATTTACTATCCTATAAATCACCTCTCTCTTTGTTCTCATTTTCCTTAATCTCTTTAAATAAATCCTTTATTGTGTCTCCTGCTGTGTCTGTTTTTGCTATACCCACAGTTGTAAGTGCATGGACCCAATAAGGATTCACCAACAGAGGCATCCCCTTTCCCCCAGGTTTGTTCAGTTTCAGTGTCACTTTTAAAATGTAAAGGACTAAAACTCTCCTAATACAATCCAGGAGGAAGAAACAATTTAGTGATATAGAAATGGAACTGACACTAAATTTCTCAGTGATAACATTGGATATGAAAAAACTCTTGAGACATATCTTTACTGTTCAGAAATAAGCAAAAATACAAAGAAAGAAAACAAATAAATCCAGAAGTTAAAAAAACTATATAACGCTTGGGTTAAAGATGAAATAAAACAATAGGATGAGCATGGTGGTACATGGCTGTAAGTGGCAGCCTAGGAAGCTGTTGCTGGGGCCAGGGATTGTGGTTCAAATCCCACCAGGGACATGTAGCAAGACCTAGTACCAAAAAAATAGCTGGGTATGGTGGCGCACACCTGTAATCCTAGCTACCTGGGAAGTTGAGGCTGGGGATTGCTTGAGTCTGTGGGACCCAGGCAACATGAGCCTGTGGTTCCACAGGCAAAAATAGCGAGACCTAGTCTCAAAAAAATAAAATATGAAATAAAACAGAAATATGTCCACTATTTATAAATGAATAATACGAGCATTGCATTCAAGTAAAAAGCACTACCATTTGAGTAAAAGTACTACCTTAAAGAAAAACTGTAGCTCATCAAAGAGTTTTGTTGACTAAATCATGTATATTGGTGTAGGAATAGCTGAACAGATTAAAGTGAAACAGAAGGACCATCAAACTTAGTGGTGTGGTGATCATGACAAGCCATCTTCCTGATAGTCACTTGACAGGACTGATCTCTACTGGTCTCCTTTCCAAACCCCATTCCTAGAGAAGAGTCAATATTCTAAAAGAACTGGCAGCTCCTTGGAAAATCTTCATTTCTAATGTGTTGTGACTATTAATTTTGACACTGAGCTCAATTTGGTAAACAAAGTCCTACCAAATGGCATTACGAAGAACAACAGCAATGTACTGATAATGTTGCAGTTGCCTAAGGAAGTGATTTCAGTTGGGGTAAACAAAAGCCTAACCAACTATGTGAAAAGAAGACACTTTGAACTAGATGACCATAAGGAATTTTGAAAATGTTAAATATATTTTTGGGGATATAGAAGGATGTGTATATATGAAAGAGAAGCCTGGAAAAGAAGCCCTCAGACACTCAAGCAGTCTGATATTTGAAAGCATTAGGTGAATACTAAAACTGACTTGTAAGGTGTCTGACATTAGATAGCAAGTTTCATATATAGTTTTCTTAGAAAAGATAGAAAACTTCTTGCACAAAACACTTAAAAAAATCTTTTGACTCATCATTGGCTGACCATGAACACAGGGGTTATCTCTAGGAAATCAGGCTAATTAATAAAAATGAAAACTTTTCTAAAAATTAGAGAATTCAGTGGCCCATAACACAGAAAATACAAAATTCACAGAACTTGTGGATTTTGGTCACTTAACAACCAAAAAAGGTTAGCAAAACTTCCCATCAGCAACAACATTAATAAAACACTCTGCAGTAACAGCAAACACTGGGAATAGTGGAATATGATAATAGGGTTGTTATGGTATATTGTCATAAATGTCTATTTTTCAAAAAAAAATTATTAGACATGCAAAGAAACAGGAAATCATGTGCTGGGAAAAGAGTGTTTATTATAAACTGTTCCTGAAGAAGCTCAGATATCAGGTTTACTAGACAAAAACATTAAATTGGGAATTATAAATATATTAAATATGATAAAGAAAAGCAAGTCTATAAAGTTAAAAGGAAGAAAAAGACTGCTATATCACCAAATAGAGAATATTAATAGAGGCATGTGAATGATTTTAAAAAAGAATCAAGTACAAATTCTGGAGTTGAGAACTATGCTAATTGAAATTTAAAAATTGCCAAAAGGGTAAAAATAACATCTTTGAGCTGTCAGAAGAAATAATTGAACATGGGTCAATTGAGATTATTTACTCTGAGGAGCACAAAAACAAAGCAGAATGAAGATGAACAAAGCATGTAAGGGTCCCTGATTTTTCATTAAACATTGGGAGTCAGAAGATAGTGTGGTGGCATGCTCAAAGTGCTAAAAGAAATATATTTTAAATTAAGAATTCTCTATCCAGCAGACTTATTTTTCAAAATTGAAAGAACAAAAAATAAGTTTGTTCTCAGGTGAACAAAGACTGAGTGAATTAGTCACCAGTAAATATGCACTATAACTGTAAGAAACACTAAATGTAAACCTCAAGCTGTAAAGAAGAGGCACTAGACAGTAACAAAGAAATAAAGAACACCAGCAATGGTAATTACATAGATAAATGTAAAGACAATATAAAATAAATAAAGTTTCTCTTTCCTTCTCCTAATTTAAAAGGTAAACTCATAAAACAATAAATACAAAATTGTATTAATGGGATTATAGTATATAAAGAGGAGTGAAAATAATAGAATAAAAGAAGGAAATTGAAGGGCGCTATATTAGAGTACTTCCTTTCTATCACTATTAGAATTAAGTTATTGCCCTAGTCCCAGTGGGGCCAGTAATGGCGGCTGGAAAAATCTTACTACAAGGCCTGCATTTGGGAGGGATTTCTTTCTCAGTGTGCCCCTGCTGTGAGCAGCTTGGGCTGCCAGCAGGAGTGTTGATAGGCTACACCACTGGGCTTTTGGGTTTGGGGGTCCTGCTCTGGAATGGAAGCAGAGCATGCTGCTCCTAGGGTGACCAGGAGAGTGGTGCCTCTGCTGGTTCATAGGCAGAAGTGGGGGAGGAACTCTCTAGTTCACTACCACTTCTCTCAGATCTCACTAGGAGTGAGAAAACCAACAACTCAACTATAGACATACATGAGAGGAGAAGAAGAACAGATAAAGGCCCTGGACATAATAACCAAACCACCAGAGAAGGACCCAAACTGAACAAGTTTGGAACCACAAGTGACAAGGCTGTGAGACCAGGTATAGAGCTATCCTGTCAAAGATCTACACCTACAATGCTTCAGGGACTAAGTAGCCAAACCCAAATTCAGAGATGTGACCAACATGAGCAAAGTGCCCTCCTTTTTTAATTGGCAAGGAAAGCCACAGAGAATGCGCTGCAGCTCCAAGCCAGAACTGTAAACCCCAAGAGAGGAGAGAAGCTGGACAAACAGCCTGTGGGAGACTGTTCCCACCAGGGAACTCCTCTATCATCAATGGCCGAGAGTTGGGATTCCCAATGCCAGAAGCCAGAACTATAAGCTCAGAAGCAGCACCATAAGACAGACATCAGAATGCAGGAGGCAGCCAGCATGAATGAAGAAGCATTAATCCCAGTGATCACACAGTTCCGGAGTAAAGGAGACTGTTAACTTCACCGCAGGAAATGTCACAATAAAGAAGCCTGGAGAACAGTGCCATACACCTGCCCTACAAGAGGTCCCAGATGAACTTGGACTGGCTACCCACATCAAAGTTACTCTTAGAAATTTAACAAGTTCCAAGAGTGCATGTCCTCACCCAGATAAAGGACATTTATCAGATAAGGAAAAGACCAGTGGGCTAAACATCTTGTGGATTTACCTTGGCTGAAATCAGCTTCCTACCTACAGGTCTAAGAGTCTAAGTACCTTGTACCAGTTCAAGAGTCTTTTATTACAGAATAGTTTCCAAGAATCTACTGGAATCTACTGTAGATTCCAAGAATCTACAGAAACAGCCTGGAAAAACAGAAAGATGGATTATAAGCCTCTACAATCTAACCAAATGCTTAAACATAAATGTTCTCTGGGTGGCTTGGAGGGCTAAGGGAGTTTGAACCTTCCAGGTATATAATTGGGTTGATTTAAAGGTGGTGCTGCTAGAAATAGCTTGGGATTTTCCCAAATTGGAACTGTTGGAGTTGAGGTTTAGAGAGAAAATGAGCATTTGATCCAGCTTCATTATTGCCCCTTGAATCAGGAGGGCTGAGGAAGTCAATCTAAGAATTGTTGCAAAGGGTAACCTTGCTTCCTCAAATTTTCCAAAGTATCAGTGGTATCTGATCTTTTAGCAGGTACATTTATGGGCCCCCTTGGAAAAGCAGCCAGTGGTTAGACAGCTACCATGGGCCAGAGCTGGTTGGTTGCAGAGGTGATAAAACATGGCCTTTGTGTTAGATATGCATGGGATACAAATGACTGAAATCCTGGAACTCTCACTCATAACTGATATTCTCACTGAGTTTCATTTTTTCTCCTCTATCAAACGGAAATCCTTGTAATACCTGCCTCTTGGACCACTGTGAGAATTAAGTTAAATGAGTCAATGCCTATCACAGTACCCAGAACATAATAGATGCTTAATAATGGAAGATATAGCTGTGGCTGCCATTATTTTGTGGTGCCCAGAACTGGCAAGATCCTGTGAATAAATGCCAAGGGCAAAAATACTCAGGAAAGTAAATCCAAAGTGTAAGAACAAGACTGGAATTGAGACAATGTCAGAATAGAAATTTGTGAAGAGCAGGAAGGGAAAAAATAAAGGCTGGAATGTTAAAGACTACCATTGCTGGCTGCTTTCCACATACACCATGGGTGATTTAGACTCACTTGAAAGGGCAAGGCCCTTGAAGAAAATTGGAAGGTTATTTTCCACTCATCATCTTCCTATATTCATAAACAACTTATAGATCCTGCTTTTCTGAGTTGGTCCAAAGAGCTAAGGCTAATCAAAACGGGAAGTAGTTACTTTCTAGTCACCACATTGAGTCTATGTAATTCAACTCAAATCACATTTTCCCATTCCTTGCTTTTACTAAACCATCTGAGGTCTCAGTGAAGAGAGAGGAGGGTCAGAGAAGCTGAAATCCTAGGTCTTAATCTCTATTCTTAAGTCCTAGGACTCCTCTCTCAACTCTGTAGCTGCAAATACCTTTCTGTTTAAGTTAGGCTAAGTTGGGTATAATGCAGCAACAAACACTCCTCCCCTAGTCCCACACCCCCTCCAGGCAAATACTGAACTTAAAACAATAAAGATTCCTTGCTCATACTGCATGTCAACTGCAGGACAGTCGAAGACCCTGATCATGCTTGTTATCAGAAATCCAAGCTTACAGAGCCTCCATCTCAGCCCATTTCCATGATTGCTGTGTCAAGGGAGAGGAACACACTAACTCACTCACTGAGACTTAAAAAATTTCCATCCAGAAGTAACCTACATATGTAGTAAGTCTATTCATTTTACATAAATCAAAACAAGTCACATAACTATGCTTAACCTCAAAAGTGTTAGTGAAGTGCATTTCTACCTTGTGTCTAAAGGAGAAAGCCAGAAATAAGTGATAAATAGTCCTTATGACAACCATGCTAGCTTATTGAAAAAAAGTTAATCTTGACAACCAATGTTTGGGATAATCAAAATCTTGGTGTAGACACAATTTTTTTTGTTTTGTCTTTTTCTGGAAGGTTCTACTATTCTGGAGGTGGTGTTCTTAGAATCCCAGGTAGATCACAGTCAGAAAATTTAGCTCATGTGTCTTCCAAGCTTAAGTATCAAGAGCATGTAACAGTATTTTAGGATTAACTAGTAAAGACTGGATTGTGGCCTTATAACCAGATAAGTCTGAGAATCTACAAGAAATGCAGGGTCAATACTATCAGTCATTTAGAATGACTTTGTCATGTACAGCCATTCCAAGACCATAGTCCTGTGTGTGATTGGATTCTTGATACAGTTATATATTATCTTGAATTTCACTGTATGGGAGCAAAGCTGAAAGATTTCTTGCCTGACAAGAGAAAACAAAGCATTGGTTTTTCCTTGTGCATGCTCAGGAAACTTTCTTCTGCATAGTTTTTAAGTTGGGTCTCATATAATAACACTGATCAAAAGTGACTTGCCATTGAGAGCCAAGATGGGGCCAATTAAACCTCTAGGCTTCAAATTCCAGTCTTTTCTAAACCTTAAACCTTATCTAGAATGATGCTGCTTACTTGGTGAGCACTTTTTGGATATTTTGACAGGGTTCATACACAATAAACCATCTCTGATGTTTGAAGTGAGACACTTCATCAAATGGGTGCCCTTTGGATATGGATAGAATGTGAAATGGAGGCTCCCTATGTGTTCCAGCATGGTGAGGCCCCTTCTTATGCCTAAAGACAGTGCATGCATTTGGATAAACCTACCATCTACCTACAGCCAAGCATCACTTGACTGTGTTGTTGGAGAAGCATCACTGAATCAGTGCCATGGAGAAATTGAATTCCTGGGCGAGCCCTTTCCTCCAATCTGCCTTCATGCCCCATTTTTATAAGCAGGGTATATTTGCCAATCCAGAACACAACATATTCCACAATGTCAGCCAGAATGTCCAAAGGATCTAGTTCAGCAAGCCCTATTGAGTCCCTGTCTCAAACTTGCTGTTTCCTAAATGGGCACCTTCTGTTTGGCAAGTGTTGGACAGTTGCTAGAGAAAAGAGTTTATGAGTTCAGGCTCTTGGGTCACATCACATGTATTTGAATTTGGGCTCAATCACTTACCAGCTGGAAAGACTGAACAAACACTGAGCTCTTCAAAGTTTTGGTTTTCTCAGCTCTAAAGTGAGATAATAAGAGTCTCTTAGGATTGGCATGGTTATTGAGATAATGAATATAAAACACTTGCTATAGTATTTGACACAAATTAAGTGGTCACCATCACATCATAGGCACCATTATCCCCATCATGAGCCTTGCTGAGAGCCTGTCATGTGAAATATACTTCCCTACTATCCTGAGTAGAACCCAGATTGGTTGCTGACATCTAGGATCCCTCATTTCCTGTTTCCCTACCATAGATCAGAGGTTTTCACCTTAATTTACAGTTGTCAGAATTTAATGTGGGATTCTCAGGCAACTGTCCAGTCAACTCTATCAGTAGTCAATTGTGATTTCTAGGCAGATATTCTTAGAGGAATATCTCTAAGCCAAGGAATTTCCTTCTTTTAGGATTGGAAGGGACAGTGTCATTTCCTCATTTTCAGGCCTCTTCTACATAAAATGGGGGTGTGTTGTGCCAGGTTCAGAGGCAGGTATGTACTGAACTGCTATTGGCAGAAATAACTGGGGGAAAGGGAGGAGACCTTATCCACCCTTCAAAATAGTAAGGGTAGATAAGCATTATTAGAATCATGACCATACCAGACTAACCCCATCATGGTTCATTCTTTTTCTGCTGTCTAAGGTCAGAGGAGCCTGGGTATTCAGGAAACTAAGTCTCTAATGGCATGTACCTATGTGTGTAACCCCCAAAGAGCAGAGGAGTAAAAATCATCTGCTGGTATCTCATCCTTTTTGATGGGAATCCTTTCATTAACCACTCTTATCTGCTGAAACCTCAAACCATGTAGCTGGAACCAACCTCTGTCAGTCTTGAATGATTTGTATCTTATGCCTTGAATTGGCCCCACATTTGTGCAACTTTTTAACCTATTGTTGATTTTTTTAATCGTGAATTCATGATTTTTTTTCACATCTTCCTCCTCTTCCCATCTCCCACATTATCTTATGGACATGTCTAATACCCAGATGAAAGCTTAAAGTAAACTTTGCTTCTCTAGCATGGACATGTTCTTACCCTCTGACCAAAACTAACTTTCTGTAACTACAGAACTATCGGCCAGTCTGATAGGTAGTGACTATGGGCACTCTACCCTGACTCAGGCCTATAGAAACAGTGATCTCAGCAGTTTGTAGCAGCCTAACAAGTAAGTTCTGCCATTTCATAGTCAGCATCTTACACATACTTTGAAACTATGAAGCTGAGATATACCTGGTGAGCCTGCTTATTATATCTCAGTCCAAAGAGTTAGGTGACCCACAGAACAACCATCCTTTGTCACCCCAGAGTAGAGTTGCCTGGGACCATCATCTCTTTCTCAAAGAATTTTGATAATGCTGAAAAAGGTGACTGGTTTGGGGGCAGGAGCTCTCTTAGTATCTTGTAACTGCAAGATTTCTTAGCTTCATGGGTTAATATTAACTTCTATCTATAGTAACCTGACTTATCTATATCCTCCATGCTGCCCTTGGTCCAAACTGATAGGGGTGCTGTGATGAAATTGGAGGACCGAGGAAACCCATGGTAGTGCTGCATTGAGAGAGCAGCCATTTTATCCTGGTGGGGCAGAGATTTAGAGAAAGGAGGCCAAAGCGTCTCATGAGAACAGAGGGGATTTAAGAAGAAGTGGTTGGAGAGCTGACAGACAGAGAGCGAGCAAAAAAATGGGGAGAGGAGGAGAGCAGAGGAACAGCAAGGAGGCTGAAGGTCTTAGCACTGCCACTGACATGTGCAGCAGCAGGCCAGGCAAGGTAGCTATGCTGTGAGCTTCCATCCCCAGCCCAGGCCAGTGAGGAGCCCAGGGAAGCATGCATGTTGGAGAAACTTGTGACTTGTGAAAGTTGACTTGGAAATGTGGTACTTGAAAACTTGCTTTACCTTTGAAACTGTAAACTTTGGGAATTGTCTGGAAACCTAAAGAGAACTTGTTGTGTTGCTGTCTTCATCATGAAATACCTGAAGTGGTTGCTGCTGTTCTGTTAATTGAGTCTTGCTGGTTTCAGGCCACTGTAGAGTTGGAGTTGAAAGAATGCCAGAGTTTTGCCTTTTGGAGAATGATGATGCCATCCTGGTTTCTGCGCTGGATTTGAATCTCCCGCTTTTGAAGAAGGAACAACAATACCATCTTGGCTTTTTTGTCTGGCTTGAAGGTGGGGCAGCCACCATTTTATGGATGTACATGGCTGAAGGAGCCATGTGCAGTTTTTGGACTAGAAACTGAACTGGTTGGTAAGATTACCAAAGGGGTTCATTGTACCCTGAGTGACTTTTGTTTATTTTGTCTTTTAATGAGTAAATATATTCTTGTACCTTTTTGAGATATTGTGGTCTTGCTACTGCTCACATGGGCTGGGACTAACCTAAGGAGTAGCTGGGTTTAAATGGCCAGCTGCTCCTGTTTGTAAGTTTAGTTAAGTACCTTGCTTTATTTGTTTTGTTATCCAATTTCAAACCATCACCATCTGTCTCTTGGACCACTGCATTGGCCAAACTTAAGTCTTCACTGCCATCCTGGTGTTAGGGGACTCTGCCCCCCAGTACTGGTGTTGATGTATTAAAATAGCTATTGTTAGCATTGGTGGGTGGAGATTTGGAGAAGGGAAGTTAAGCCTTCTTGTGAGAAAAGAGGATTAAAGGATCAGGGAGGGGCCAGAGATAAAGACAGGGAAAGAGACAGAATAGCACAGAGAAGGGTAGAGGGGAGAACAAAAGAGGACAGAGAGGAGAATGGAGGATTAGGAAGCAGAGAGGAGCAGTAGGGAGGCTGGAGGCCTCAGAGCTGCCGCTGCCATGTGGGGCAGCAAGGCAGGGAAGTAAGCCATACTTTGGGCTTCCATTTCCAGCCTAGACCAGTGAGGAGCCTGGGGAAGCATGTTGGAGAACTTGTGACTGTGTGAGCTGTCTTGGAAACATGGTACTTGAAAATTTGGTTTAATTTTGAAACTGTAAAGCTTGGAAGTCTTCTGGAGAACTGAGGAGAGTTTGCTGTGTTGCCGTTTTCAACATGAGACATCTGAAGTGCTTGCTGTGTTGCTGTATTGAGTGAGTTTTGCTGATGCCAGGCCACTTTGGAGTTGGGGCTGAAAGAATTCTGGAGCAATGACTTTTGGAGAAGAATTAACGATGCCATACTGGTTTTCCTAATTATATTTGAATCTCTTGCTTTTGGAGGATTGTTGACGCCCTTTTAGCTTCTTCTGGGTTGGAGGGAGTGTAGCTGTGTCTTCTGAAGAAATGACTATGCCATCTTAACTCCTTCATCCAGCTTAAGGTGGGGCAGTCACCATTTTGTGGACACACATGGCTGTTAAAGCCATGGGCGCTTTGGACTGAGATTGGACTGCGTGGTAAGATTACTAAAGGGGTTCCCTTGTACCCCTCAGTGACTGTTGTCTCATTTGTCTTTTATTAAGTAAATTTTTTTTGCCTCCCTCCTTATGTGGTCTTGCTACTGCATATGCAGCTTGGGAAGATCCTGGTGTGTGACTGGCTTTAAAGGGCCAGTTACTCCTCTTTGCAAGTTTGGTTATTGTTTTGCCTGTTTTCTCACCTGATTTCACTGGCACACTTGTCATCTATTCTCCGTAAATAGGCAAAGTGATCTTTCAAATATATATCCACCATTCTCAGGCACAAATTACTCCAATATCTGTGGAATATCTGTTATCCATTAATAGATAGCCACTATCTATTAAAAAATGAAGAATCTTCATCTTTTGGTGCTATATATAATTATGAGTGAAAATATATGATGTCTGGACTTAGCTCAATAATTCAGTGTGTATGGGAGGAACAGAGGATACAGAAGAAATGAAAGTAAACATGTGTGAATTCTTGGCATTGGGTAATACATGCAAAGTTCATTATATGATTCCTTCTTATTTGTTATATCTTTGAGAATGTCCATGATTAAAAACAAAACAAAGCAATAACAGTAAAAACAACAGCAACAACAAAATTCTCCAATGCCTTCCTTTCATACTTACAAAAAAATCAGCTCATAACTTAACCTATAAGGCCCTGCTTAATCTTGCCATTAACCACCTCTATGATGTAAACTTCAATCACTTTTCTTTGCTATCTACTTTCCTTTAGCCATAATGGTCTCTAGCTTCACCCTAACAATGCCAAAATCCACCTTAAGGCCTGCTTTCTCTGCCTGAAATGCCTACTTCTATAACCACATGGTTTGTTTCTTTTCATTATCCTTCTCTTTATATCTAATAATCTTTCTTCAAAGTGGCCTTCTTACTATAGAAAAACATATAAATAGTGAGTGCAATAGGTTTATTATCTATAGCCAACAGTAGATATAGAGAGACCTCCTGAACTATCCTATCTAAAGTAGTCCTTATCTGGTGCAAATCAAAAGTACAATGAGATAACACCTCTTTCTTCTGATAATGGCCCATGCAAAACAAAACAAAACAAAACAAAAAACAGCAACAAAAAATGCTGGTAAGAATGTGGAGAAAAAATGAATCCATACACACTCTTTGTGGGGTTGTTGACTGACCTGCCCATGTGGAAAACAGAATAGCGGTAGCTCAAAATATTAAGAATAAATCTGCCATATAATCCAGCAATTCCACTCCTAGGTATCTGGCCATAGAATACAAAAACATTAATTCAAAGGGATACATATACTCCTATGTTCATTGTGGTACTATTCACAAGTCAAGTTATGGAAACAAGCTAATTTCTTGAGAACATACAGCAAATTAAGAAGCCATGATATCAGTGCATAAAGGAATATTACTCAGCTATGAAAAAGACAAACTTGCTATTTGCAACAACATGGACAGAACTAGAAGTGATTGTACTAAATGAAGTAAATCTGAGGGAAAAATACAAATACCAGACAATTTCACTCAGATATGGATGTAGAGAAACAGAACAAAGGAAACTGACAAAGCTAAGCCAAAATAAACCTTAGACTATGACTGCAGAATTAAGGCTACAAATGGAGACGGGATGGGGAAGATAGAAATAAAAGGAACAGGGGACCCAGTGATCTCAGATAGAAGACTGCGGGTACTTTCATGGTAGATGTAGTTTGGTGACTAACATCTGAGGAGGTGTGAACCATTTCTCTTAAATCATATATAGGGTTGTAAACCATATGGCAGTAAAATTCATTTTAAAACAAACAAAAAAATACTACTATTAAAATATCTCCCCTTTGAAGGGGAGGTGGTGGATGGGTGACCCCCAGGGATGGAAATGATATGATATATATATATATAAATAAATAAATAAAATAAAATAAATAAAATATCTCCCCTTTAACAAAAATAATGATTTAAAAAAAATAATAAACTGATCCCCATCTTCTGTTCACTCCATTTTATTGTAGAAATTATCACTATCAAAAGCTGAACTTTTATTATATACCTTTTTCACTAGAATGTAAACTCCAACTAGGCAAATATTGATGCATTGTAGGTTCTCAATGAATATTGGTTAAACAAAAAAATGAGTGACTCCCCACATAGATTTACTGGGTTACTTTATGTGTTTGAGAAGATGAGCATTCACTTCTGCTGCTTTGTTCATGTAGAAAAGGTGAATGCTTTGAGCACTGGACAGGGAGCAGTCTTCTCCAGCATAATTCATCAGTATATTGTGCTTAAGACTTTCTCTTCAAACTAATGTTAGTGAGGTATAGTATTGGGAAGCTCTTCGAATAGTGCCTGAGACACAATCAATTCTTTGTAAATTTTAGCTGTTATTATTTTTGTTATTATTATTGCTGTTATTATTTTAGTTGTTATTATTTGAATTAGGAAAAGCCCAGATTTTGAACTTGCTTATTTATATCCTGTTTCTTTCCAGAAAGATCATGACACAATTGACAATTACTAATATGTAGAATATAAAATAACTAAATAAATAGTCAGATAAAGACAAACTGAAAAACTAACCTTCATGGTTGACTACAGAACTGAAGCACCAAGGTGGGGAAAGGTGTGGGTCTAATTCCACCTGTTTGTTTTGATTTTGTTGCTTTTGGAGTCAGATTCAAAAATTATTTTCAAGACCAATGTCAAGGAAATTATGACCTATATTTTCTTCTAGGAGTTTTATGGTTTCAGGTTGTACACTCAAATCTTATTAATTTTTATGCACAAGGTAAGAAAGTGATCCAATTTCATTCTTTTGCACATGAGTTCCAATTTCCCCAACACTATCTTTTAAAATGACTATGATACCCCAATTGTTTATTTTTAACTCCTTTGCCATAAATTAAATAACTATATATTCATATACATATATCCACACACACAAGTATATATGGGCTTATTTCTGGGCTTTTGGTTTTGTTCCATTGAGCTATGCATCAGTTTTTATGCTAATACCATACCATTTTGATTAGTATACCTTGTTTAACTGTGTGATCTTAAACTAAACACTTCATGTCTGTGAGCCTCTATTTCTTTCTTTTCAAGTGTTTAGTTTTCAAATCAGTACAGAGAATAATGGAAAAAGAAAACCTTTCTTCAGTCCAGAAAAGACAAAGAGCAATCAAAGTAAATAGAAAATTCAAAACAAGGCAGATTTCAGTCCAAACATATCAGTAATAAAAATATATGTAAAAGATAAAGTAAATCTGCTAAATCAAAAAAGTTCTGGCTTATGTATACAAGAAAAATTATATCTAAAACAAAATGGCACAGAAAGTTGAAAATATAAAGGTGTACAAAATCATATGCCAGACATATAACAAAATGAAAGTAAACATTATTAGTAGATGAAATAACATTTTTTAAAAAAAAGGAAAATTTATATCATTCCAAGGAACCAGTTACCAGGAAAATACAATACAACAAGGGCAGAAAATAATAACACACACCTAAAGAGATAGTTTCAGGTTATATAAAAGAAAAATTACAAAGAAAAACAGACAGTTCCATAATTAAAGCAAGAGATTCTGACATACTATTCATAGAAATGGAAATATCAATAGTCAAAAAAACTAAGAATAGAGAGCTGTTGAATAGCAATATTAACCAGCTTGATCATGTTAACGGTGTGTATGCACTTCTGTATATAAATAGACATCTATTCACCTAACAGATAAAAAAAAGTACATGTTTTAGATGCATACAGAATGTTTATATTACTTGAATAACTTATTAATAAAGCAATTCTTCGCATTATACAGACCATATTTACTCACCACACAATAAAAGATCAAAAGTATACATACATTAAGATATAAAACGTATATTCTAGATAATTTATGGATTAAAGAGAAAATAAAAAATGAAAATTGCAAGTTATTCAGAAGCCAGTGGTAATGAAAGAATAAAAACTTGTGAGAAACAGCCAAAACCATATTCAGAAATAAAGCTACAGCCATAAAGGCACTTAATTAGGAGCTTCAAAAATGGACAGGCTAAGTATATAATGGAAAAAAAAAAACTGGAGAAACTTGAGTTGTTCTAAAACTTAAGTTTTTCTATGTGAGTGAAATATCATGAGCAAATTCTTACCCTTCTAAGTCCGGGTATCAACTCTGTAACATATGTCCTCCACAGTGCTAAACTGAAGGCTACTGGTAGAATTGCTTTGACAGTAATTCATTGTCATTTGAATAAGTGACAAAGATGGAGAGATCCTTTCCTATAAAGTCCACCTGGTGGGCACTAACTACATCTAACAAAAGGTTAACAAGCAATCTGTGATAAACAGGGGGCTGAACAGGTAGGGTAAGACTCCAAGCCTAGGTTAACATCTGTATCCAAAGTTACTATGAATCCAATCAACTGAAGCCAGTTTCACTTCCCCTGACAGAAGAGATGTTTCTATGATATAATTTGTAACTTCAGTCTGTAGAGGAGGTATAAGAGTAAGCCCTACTGATGGGGAATGTGAGAGCTGCCACCCAAAATTTGAGTGTTAAACTCCAGGAAAGGCCCACTAATGAATACTACATACAGCACCACAATATCCTTGGATATGCAATAGGAATTGGTGGAGTCACCTTAGAAATAGAACCATATAGTTAATGGGCCAGATATATTGCACTAAACAATTTGGTGGAAAAGATGGATATAGAGATAATTAAGCTTCTTTGGCCCAAAACAACCAAAGAAGTTGAGGCAAAATTGTGACAAGTGCATTTCAAGTATTTGTTGAGAGCTGAGTGTAAGGTGCAAGAAAGGATGATGAGAGAGATTGTTTAGCTACGGCAGCTAAGGATTGTTTGGAAATAATGGATCAGGCGGCAACTTATTAAACCAAGAAAGGGGTATTTATAAAAAACAGAGCACAATTTATAATGAATTTTAAAGGAAGGCAAATGGTGAGGGTGTAATAAAATTGGTTAACATATAGGTTCCTGTGAGGTAATTGGGGGCAGAGGGTCACTCACAAATTGGTTGCTATCTCTTTAAAGAATGTTTTTTTAAGTATACATTGGAGGGATGGCGATGTTATCACTCTTCAGAAGTATTCATGCCCATCTTATCTCCAGTGTTTTTGGGACAGATAAAGTAGTAAAATGAGGTGTTCCTCATTTCACAGCATGAGCCCAGTCTGGTCTGTGATAGTGCCTAACAAGTATTCAGTAAAATCAGTGCCCACATAACTATCCTAGAAATAACTCAACCTATCCACTCTCTAGAATTGTCTATTTTTATTAAAAAATAAGGTAGTCAACATCTGTGGTATGTGGTAGGCCACATAATGGTATCATGTCTAGTGAACCTTAATTTGGAATCAGACAACATCCGTGATAGCACAGGTGTGCTGGGAGACATCTTTTGCTTGGGTACATTTTCTCCAAGAGAGAGTTTGAGAATTGGTTGTTATGGAAAATATTTGAATTGGCAATAATCAAGAAATGAGAATAACTTTTGTCATTATCCAAAGAACTCATGAGTTGAAATTTTCCAAAACTTTAAGAAATGTGAAAGGGTCCTTTTGCCATAACAAACAGAATGGGTATGTGGGCTTTTCAGATCATGCATATAAATGGGATGAGTGTCCCTGTTTTCCTACCTGTCTTCCTGATATTTGGAAGAGAGTTTATTGAAACATTGGTATTTGTTTGGTATCACAGACAAAGGTCCAAATAGGTAAATAAGAACCCTGTTTGGAGATAAGTTGAGGAGTCACTTCCCATTTGTTGATGAGCAGATGATGGAGGCACAAAGAAAAAGTATCATGACACCTATTTAAAACTTTCAAATGACTGCCCAGAGATCAGGTTTTGCTACAACATGTGAAAACTGCTGTACTTCTGGAAAGCAATCTCTTATCTGGTACTGAACTGGTATTAGAATCCTTGCCACTGAAGCAGGAACAGAAGCTAGATTCATTATGTAATGATTTTCAAAACTTAAGTGGGCATCATCATTGACTAGAGTAATTGGCAACACACAAATGACTGAGGCACAATCCAGAATTTCTGATTGAGCAGGTCCAAGTTGAGGTAAAGAACTTGCATTTTCAAGGTGAATGCTACGTTATTCCTTGGGACCACACTTTGAGAATCACTGGAATAAAGCATCATAAAATTTACCCTTCAAGGAAATAATTGGCATAGGGGATAATCTTAACTCAAAGCAATCATGGTGCTGACCAGATTAGCAGTTTATTCTCAATGCTGCTAAAGAAAAGAGAGTATGGGGACAGATAGTGGAGTGTGTGATAAATTTTGACTACCTCTATCTTTGATAGGAGAGGGCAACTCTTTCCAAGTCACCAGAAATTAGCAAGATCTCACAACCAAACATGGTCCAGATACCTCAGAGTTTCAGTCTTTGGGATGAGGAGATGTTTCTGTGATAGGAATGCAGCTAAAATCTGAGTGGATGGGAAGGCAATTCTTGAAAGGAGCATACTGAGAAATCCAACATGATCAATGAACTGGAGTTATCTCAGGGAAGCTCTAGCTCACAGGTCTTTCTGTTGCCTGGTATGAAGAGGTCCCAAGTGTCCCCCAGTTTCTTCTAATTCATGGGCAAACAGTGTGACTGTGCCCTTCTTTGGAAGTGTTCAAAAGATTCCACTAAAAGCTTACTCCTTACCATCCTTATGCCTTGTGAGAAGCAAGCAGGTCTTTTTGAATCATAAATCATCAGCTTGATCTCAGATGGGGAAGAGTCAGTGACTTTTTCAGGAAGGGAAAGCAAGTCTTTTTGAACCATAAATCATCAGATTCATCTCAGATGGGAAGAATCAGTGACTTTTTCAGGAATGGAATGGATAGAAGCAGCAGAGAGGCTTGTCGGTTTAGAAGGTACTTCATTTGAAGAATAAAAGGTTCTCTTTTCCTCCCAGAGTCAAGAGCTTTTCCTACTGGTTTTAGCCATAAGGGGACAATGCTTCTTGTCATCTTTGACTCCAAAAAGTGGTAGCATTTTCCTGGGGGTGGAAATAAGGGAAAATAGAGGAAAGAAGGGGTGGGAAGTGGACCCAGGAATTACAACCTTCCAGGCCAAACTAAAGCATTCTCTGTAAACTAAAGGACTATTTACTGGCAACAGTAAAGATGATTTATATAATTTTTTAGATTTCAAATGTGTTTGGATTAGTCATAAATGAAAGATTTTTTTCATCTGGTAATTGATTA
Organism: Uropsilus gracilis; assembly: GCA_004024945.1. Classification (NCBI taxonomy): domain Eukaryota; kingdom Metazoa; phylum Chordata; class Mammalia; order Eulipotyphla; family Talpidae; genus Uropsilus; species Uropsilus gracilis. Next base: position 18,955 of record PVHY01006179.1, read on the forward strand.
TATTCTTGCAAGACACCATGGATGATAATCACAGTGTTATATAGAAAAGTGCCAAGTATAGCACTTGGCACAAAATATGTAACAGAAACTAACATTTGTTGAATGCTGAATTTGTACCAAGCTCGGTGCTAAGCATTTCATCCACATTATCTCATTTCATTCTCCCTAAAATCCTCTGAGGTAATTTCTGGCATTTTACAAATGAGGGATGGAAACACTGAGAGATGAAGTGACTTACCCAGGATGACACAGCAAAAAATTTGGCAGTGCTTGACTGGAAAAACAAAGAGCAAACTAACCTAAAGTAAGAAGAAGAGGAGCATAATGTAGATTAAAATAGAACTATATGAAACAGTATAAAAATTATCAAGAGTAGCATGAAACCAAATTTGGCTTTGAAAATATCTAAAAAATTGACAAACCTTTGACCAGATTGACTAGGAAATAAAGAGAAGGGATGCAAATTAATAAAATCAAGAATGAAAGGGGGACCATCGCTACTGATTTTATAGATATGAAAAGTATTGTAGGGAAATAAACAGAAAATCTCATTCCAAAAAATAAGATAATGTTGATGGAATGGACAAATTCCTAGAAAGATAAAGGGTACTAAAATGAACCTCAGAAGAAGTTTACAAGCAAAGAGTACTAATTAATTGCAAAATCAAACTATCCACAAAATAAAACCTAGGTCCAGCTGGTTTCACTGGTGAATTCTACCAAATGTCTAAAGTAACAATAAGAACAATCCTTTGTAAACTGTTTCCCCCCAAAATGGAAGAAGAGAGAACACTTCTACATGAAAAATATTGGCTTGATAATAAAAATGGAACAGACATCACAACAGAGAAAATTAAAGTTTAATATCTCTTAATAAATATGTAACAAAACCTCAACACAATTCTAGGAAGTCTAATTTGATAGCATTAAAAAATGACTATCCATGGTGACCCAATGAGGTTTATGTCAGTATATGCAGAAATACTTTTCCATAAAAATGCAATGCTCTTTCATAACAAAAATAGGAAATCAGCTAAGAGTGAAGAAAAATTCCTAAATATGATAAAGATGATCTAAGGAGCAACCATAGTTAATATCATGCATAATATTGAAAGACCAAACTTTCTCCCAAGATCAGAATCCGAAACAAAGATGGCTACTTGGTCACTTCTATTCCATACTATACTGGAGGTTTAAATCAGGCAAGATAATGAAATGAAAGGTATCCAAATTGGGGGTGAGGGAGTGGGGTGAAGAATTAAAACTGTCTCATTTACAGATGATATGGAAAAGAGTTCAAAACACACATACAACCATTGGGGTTAATAAGTTCAGCAATATTGCAGGATGAAAGGTCAATGTAAAAAAAAACTGATTGTTTTTCTATATACTTGTAACAAAAATCTAAAAAGAAAGTAAGAAAAATTGTTTATAATAGTATCAAGAAAGACACTTTAGTTTAAAAATTGAAAAGAAATTCCCTGCTTGTGGATTGGAAGAATCAACATTATCAAAATGGTCATACTACCAAAGGCAATCTACAAATTCAATGCATTTCAAATAAAGATCCCAATGACATATTTAAAGAGATAGAACAAAAATTGCTGAAATTCATATGGAGCAACAAAAGACCCCAAACAGCCAAAACCCTCTTGATGAACAAAAGAGAGAATAGAAGCATTATAATACCGTACTTCAAACTATACTACAAAGCCATAATAATTAAAACAGCATGATACTGGTACAAAATCAGACAAACAGACCAATGAATCAGAATTCAGTACCCAGAAATAAAACCATGCATATATGTTCAATTGATCTTTGACAAAATGGAAAAAAATACACTGGAACAAGGACAGCCTCTTCATTAAATGGTGCTGAGAAAACTGGAACATGACATGCAAAAAAATAAACCAAGATAACACCCTTGCGCCTTGTACAAAAACCAACTCAAAATGGATTAAAGAATTGAATGTGAGACCTGAAACCATAAAATACATAGAGGAAAACCTGGGCAAAACCAGAAATCCATTTCTGGAAACATCCACAGCTGGTCAATAAAATGAAGGAAAACATAAACAGCTGGGACTATATCAAACTAAAAAGCTTCTGTACAGCAAAAGAGACAATAAACAAACAATAAAAAGAAACCCAATTGACTGGGAGAAAAACTTTGCCCTCCAGACAAGTGATAAGGGTATGATAACAAAGGTACACAGAGAGCTCACACAAGTCATCAAAAACAAAGCAAAAAGCCCAGTCAAAAAAATGGGGAAGAAGACCTAACAAGACACTTCATTGAAGAGGAAATGCAAATAGCCAATAAGCATATGAGCAAATGCTCCATATCACTAATAATCAGGGAAATGCAAATTAAAACCACACTGAGATACTGGTAAGAATGGCCCATATTAAAAAAACAAAAACAAAAAAACACAGGCAACAACAAAAGTTGGCGTGGATGTGGAGAAAAAGGAACTCTCTTATACTGCTGGTGGGAGTGCAAACTGGTCCAGCCACTATGGAAGACTGTATGGAGGACCCTCAAACAATTGAAAGTGGAATTACTATTCAATACTGGGAATCTACCTAGAGGACATGAAAACACTAATTCAAAAGGACACCTGTATGTGTATTTTTATTGCAGCTACATTTACAATTGCCAAGATATGGAAACAACCCAAATGCCCAAAACAGATGAAGGACTGAAAAAAATGTGGTATATGTACACGATGGAATATTATGCATCAATCAAAGAGGACAAACATATATCATTTGCAGCAACATGGATGGAGCTAGAAGGACTCATATAAGCAGAAATAAGTCAGAAAGAAAAAGAGAAGTATGGAATGGTCTCACTTATATGAAGGATATAGGGAAAAACAAAAAAAAAATGAATAAGAAACAACCAACAAAACTGAACAATAGAGCAAGAAAGGGGGAGGGGGAAGAAAACAGGGGAGGCAGAGGGTGTAAAAGATTAAGATGGTTAACATTTGTTAAGGAAATGGGAAAACTCCGGGGTACACAATAATGTAATATATATAATAAAATTAATAATAAAAAGAAAAAGAAAAATAAATCTTCATGCTAGGAAGAAGGCTTCTTTATTGAAAGCAGTATGGAGGGGTCTCAAAAACTAACCATGATCCAGCATACAATTCAGCAATTCTACTCCTAGGTAACTAGGTATCTTGGAGTAGAATTAATTAATCCTATGAATATGATTATTGGAATAATGAAGTGTTTAGATTTTTCAGAATGTCTTCTTTCACTTAGTAATAAACACTAAAGATCCAAAAAGAAAAAAAAGGAGAAAGAATAGTGGAAAAAAAGAGAAAGAATAGTGCTTTCAACAAAAAATGCTGAAACAGCTGGAAACCCCACATACAAAAGAGTGAAGTTAGGCACAACAACACACACACACACACACACACACACAACTCCATGTATCTAAAAATCACAGACCTAACTGTAAGAGTAAAGACTATAAAGTTCTTAGAAGAAAATTTAAAAGTTACTCTCCATAGTCTCAGTTTTGGTAAAGCTTTCTTAGACACAGTATCAAAACCCCAAGTAACCAAAGAAAATATAAATAAAGTGCACTACATCAAAATTCAAAACTGTTTTTGCTTCAATGCCTATGTTAAGAAAGTGAGATGATAACATAGAATGGGAGAAAATGTTTGTAAAAATGACAAGTTGAGTCTGGAATATATAAAGAACTCTCACAACTCAATAATAAAAAATGCAAATAGCCCAATTAAAACTTTGGCAACAGATTTGAATAAACATTTATTCAAAGAAATTAATAAAAGGTGAAAAAGCATATAAAATATGGAAATGCCAATCAAAACCACAATGTGATACCACTTCATACACAGTAAGATTACTATATTGAAATAAAACAAGCAGATGGCAACAAGTGTTGCCAACAATGTGGAGAAACTGGAATCCTCATCCATTACTGCTTGAAATGTAAAATGATGGGAAACAGACTGGTGGTTTCTCAAGCAGTTTAATATGGTGATCATTTAACCCAGCAATTTCGTTCCTAGGTATGTGCACAAGAGAAATGAAAGCATCTGTCCACAGAAAAAATTATACAGAAATGTTTACAGTATCCCAGAAGTGAAAATAATCAATATCTGACTAATGGATACATAAAATAGAGAAAATTCATACAATGGTATATTATTTTTCAATAAAAAGAAATGAAATGCTATGACATAGATGAACTTTTAAAAAATTATGTAACATGAAAGAAACCAGATGAAAAGGCCAAATATTGTATGATTTATGTGAAATTTCCATAAAAGTCAAATTTCATAGAGAAAGAACAAAGATTGATAGTTGCCAGGGGCTGGAGAGGTGACAAAGTCTCTCTGAACAAACTTCAGTCAGGAGCCTCTAAGCCCTTTTCTCAACCAGGTCTAGTCCCTGGGCCTTATTCTCCAGTTGGCATAACCCAGTTTTAACAAGAATCCTGCTAAGTCAGGTTAGTGAGAATCCCTCACTCCGATATCTGATTGCCCTCAATATCAAATTCTCCATCCCTTCTATCCCATAGGTGATATTCAGTTACACTAGCTTGCCTTCAGCAAGAATCACATTAGGTCAGTTTAGTAAGATTTCCCTATGCCTGATGCATCGCCTTATTAGTTTTCCATCCACCAATTTCATCTTCAACTGGCTCCTTAACTATAAATTCCCACTTGTCATTCCTGTATTTATAATTGAATCAATTTTTTTATTGAGGTCTCTTGCTCTATTGCTATTGTGCTTGAATTAAATCAGTTTTTACCATTTACCTACTGTCTGCATCTGGTTTAATTTTAAAAAAGGACTGGAGTGGAAATAGGGTGTGACTGCTAGAGAGTTTTTTTTGAAGTAAAGAAGTACTTGGAGTGAGGAAATGACTGGTGATTGTGTTCAACTATGTACACACTAAAGCCCATTGAATTGTATACTTTAAATGGATGAGTTTATAGTGTGTGAATTGTGTCTAAATAAAGGTGTAAAAAAATGGTAGTGTCGGGTGTAAACCTAGATCTAACTGACTCTGAAGCTTGTGTCCTTTGCAAGACTATCCTGCCACCCTGAGAGGTGCTTGACAAATGTCCTGCTGTCACTTAAGGCTACACTTATAATTGCTCAGCTGAGGTAAAAGGTTATGACTCAGAAGACTACTGCAGCAAACCACTGGAGCTTAGAGAAGTTATAGGTTGCCCCAAAGCAAGTCTATCTTCCTAGGGAGTCTATCATCATATTCTTACCTGGAGGCCCCAAGGCTCTCTCTGAGCAAGTGGCCTCTTGCCTCAGGCCCTAGGAAAGGAGGCTGAACTGGGTCTTGCCTGTAGTTTACAAGCCACTCAGCACCATATGCAGCCAGTCTTTATGCTCACCAGGCACTAGCAGAGTTTCAGGACCAGTCACCACAAACCTAGGAGTAACTAAAGGGAGAAATGCTTTTCAGCACCCTCTTGGCATTATCTCATCGCCTCTGGCAAGACTTCTAACTTCCAAGGACACCAGGCAAGGTGCTCATGGCATGGTAATCTCTTATTGGAGACTTGAGGTCAAGTGAAAGAGGAAAGATTGTGCTATTGGAACTAGATTTCCACAAGTTCCAGGTTCTCAAAGACAGTGAAAACACATAAAATGCCCCAACACCTCCCCTCAAGCCATTATGCCACACTTGCCAATCTCCACAAATATGACCCTTCCTTTCCCAACACCATATTCTTGAGCTTTTGCCCCTGTCAGTTCTTGGGTCCCTTATAACAATAGCAATTATCAACTGAATTTTTACTAGGTGCAACTGCTTGTACTAAAGCCACATGCTTATTATCTCAATTAATTCTCCACATCACCAAAGATAAGTGGTCCCATTTTGTAGCTGAGGCATTATTTAAATAAGTCACTTTCTACCTCTATCTAGATTCACCAGGCAAACCCAGAAAATTGCAACATTTTCTCTCTCCTTCTCCCTCTACAGCTATAGGTGAGCACCTGATGACTCCAGGCCTAGCAGCTTACATGAACCAACAGAAGTGTGTAAGAAGTAGCCATTTTTTTTATTTTCCTTAAAGTCAACCCAAATCTGACTATTCCTCTCATCTCCTTAGACTCTTGGGAAATTTCATCACAATTATTACTAGCTCTTTCCCCCCACAACCAAGTTGAGCAAATCTTGGCTCAAAATGTGGAAAAAAGCTTTGTGTGTGTGTGTGGGGGGGGGGGGAATCCTGTCACCATTTGTCTATAGATGCAGTTTATAGTCAGTTTCTGTTCTGTTTGATCATTGCCTCATTCTGACTGGTTGGGGAGTTAGCCTTTCTAGTCACTCAGTATTTGATCACCATCCTTGGGTTACAGGAGTCTGGGTCAATCTCAGTTTCCTTCCTTTAGTCCCAAGTTTTTCCTGATCCTAATCTTGCCTTATTTCTTATCACCCTCTCCTTGCACTTTCCTTTCCAATAACACAGGACTACAGTAATGCCTGACTGCAGCATGCCAAACTTGTCCCACCTCACCCCTACCCTTATTCCAGCTATCATCTCTGCATGGCTTACACCCTGAACCTTTTAAGCTTCAGCTCATATACTTGCTCTTCTGGGAAGTCCATTCTAAATATACCAGTGGGTGTGAGGTGATCCTTCTTTGCATCCCCCTCCTCCTTGCTGACTTCTGGTATTATGCTAATTGTAGCATATTAGGCTTGACTGTTTTTACTGTGCATCTCTTTCATTAGTCTTGGCGAACCAAAGAATGGAGACTATATCCTTTTTTGTATCTGTGGCCCTAGTACCCATTGTATCCCCTACTTAGGGCCAGGCACAGTGAGTTTTTGATAAATGAATGAATACTTGAATGGAATAAATGAGGGTGATTGGGTGGAGTCAGGGGAAGTTGAGAAGAATTCCATAATAATATCCCATGAATAGATTTGTCCAATGTGACTTGAAGGGTTTTTCCCCCTTTTACCCTTCCCTGAATATACCAAATGTGATAACAGAAGGGGTCCTTTTGTGATGCAACCCAAAGGAGAAAAGATCAAATAGGAGATTCTTTCAGCAGCATTACACACAAGGGGCATGGTAAGAGGCAGCATCTGTTGTCATCATGAAAGGCCTGATTATCTTGTTTTTTATTTTTGACCCTGAAACAGGACAAATGAGAGGTGTTTTTCTTCCTATCCCTTTCCAACTTTAGAGTTCTTTCTAGCTCCACTTGTTGGCAAATTAGTTATAACAGTATGAATAACACCCAAGCCTAAGGTCAAAAAGGAGAAGACATGGGACAGAGAGCTTAAAAGACCCAGTGGCCTAGGGCTAGTGGGGGGGGGAGTGAGAAGTTGGAATCTCAGAGGAGAGGCTCCTTGAGACACCAAGAGTGAGCAACTCTGTGGGTGGTCCTGAAAAGAGAAAACAAAGGATCTGTTGAAGGCATTGATTCAGACACAAGAGCTAATCACAGAGTGGGGTAAGGGAGGGAGCACTCTTTGGAGTGGCAATATGCAACCAGAGCTGGGTGTAAAGATCTGTTCTTCACATTTTTCTGTGTATATGACTGAAAGTGTATATGATTGTGAAAGTGTGAAGACAGTGTCTAGCTATACCCAAAATAAAGCATGCTGAAGAACTGAATTCAGGAGTGGTCCTTAAATGTTACTAGGATGATCCTGGGATTGAGGCAAAGTAGACACAGCAGAGATAGTGATGGTTCTTGGGAGTTCCTCTAAGCAGGAGAGGAATGTGGTGGAGGCAGCTGTGAACTCAGCAGTAAAGACCTTGGAGGAGGGTCACATTTAGAAACCAAGAAGTAGGAGTCTATTTGTGTAGGCGTCTATTTGTGTTTGTAATTTTCTAGACTGGTTCAAGCCTAGGATTTTTCTCAGGAAATCAGACACAGACACAGACAGAACTTTTAGAGGCAATAGCTTTGCCTCTGGAGAGATGAGGCTCTCCATGTTCCTCAAGAAATATAGCAGAATTCACTGTAATGGCCAGACATTGGAGCAAGCAGGACACAGGGCATGAGATTGGTGATAAAGCAAGCATGGCTGTCTCTGTTGATTACTGCCAGGTACACAAAGTTCTAGAATTTGGGGTGAGTATGCTGGAAGGAATAGGGATAGCAAGCCACTTTCTGACTTGTTCCATTTATGACCTGGGCTGGTTCACCCCTCCTTAGGCAACCTGATGGTCCCCTGCTTCCAGGAGGTTATCATATTGATGCTGTAGTGTGGACATCCAATGGCCATAGCACACTACAGTCGAGAACTCCTGAATTCAAGTGATCTTCCAGCCTCAGTCTTCCAAGTAACTAAGATTATAGGAGCATGCTACTGTGCACAGCATCAGGCTAATTTCTAAGAAAAGAATTTTATGAGTGTCCTGCTATACTAAAGAACACATATTTGTTTAAAAAGAAATATTTTGAAGACTATGACAGGGAGCCATGTTAGAGAGCTTGCAAGCTCTCATTCGTAAGGTGGTACACAGACAGAAAGAATAAAATCCTTTGGCCATGGTTGTTGATTGATTTTAGTGTATGTACTATGAAGAAAAACTTCTGAAAGAACATATGTCAAGTTCTAGGCCACCTATCAGAGGGAGGATCAAAATTCTGTTTTTTCAATGAGATTAGACATCTGTTTATATAAGAAAGAGAAAGAGAAGCATAAAAGCACTTAAAAGAATCAGACATCAATCAAAATGACCGACCAGACTCTCTCAGAGCCTAGATATGGGAGATAGCACTAAGTTGTATGATGGGCCTCAGGTATTTGTCAGGATGAGCTAACTGCTATCTTGAAGGTTTAAATAATAGTTGAATGTTAACACATGTCAACCTTGTTTGATAGGCTCCCTTTTGTTAGTCAGAGATACAGCCCCATCCATTTTTCAACACAAGTCTACAACAACCTTTGTCTTCAACACAGATCCCAAGGTTGCAACAGGAGGAGAGAAGAATCTGAGGAATATATACCTAACACTTGATCTCAGCCTGTGAGTAACAGTGCTCACCTGGTATTGTCACAGAACCCATCCTGTGGCCTTACTTTGATGCAAGGATCTGGGTTGCCAACTGAAAGTGGGTATATCGAAGACTTTTTGACTTAACTTAAAACATACAAGCCTGCTTCTCTCTCTAGAGCAGGCTTCTAGCAGTTCCTTAGCAGGTTATCTTTACCTTGAACTAGCCACACCTATCTGCCTTGCTTCTTTCTACAAGCAGGCTGTGAATTGTTCATTAGCATTTACACTGTACCTTTACCATTGATATGCAAAAACCAGCCAGCTGCTTCTTTCTGCTTTCAGCTCCAAAAACTGCAGAAGAAAAAAACTTAAAGACAGTTTAAACTCTCCACTCGTGGGTTCTTTCCACCATCCCCAGCCTTTTTAACCAAATTACCAAACCAATGCAAGACTATCAGTGCAGACTAATTTGTTTCTAACAAAGTGATTTCTAATTATCCTAATAAATACACAAGAAACATATAAGACTCAGATTACTTCAACATTGTCCAAAACCTTTCTCAGCATTGTCCAAAGTCCTTTCCCCAGATTGCCCAGAAATCCTCGGTCTTTCAGTCCTGATTATCTCACCAAAATCAACCAGTCAGAGTTCCTCTCCACGTGTTTGAAGTCTTCTTTCTTTGGGGTGCTCCTTTGGCATACTCCTCCTTGTCTTCTATGCTGCCTTGTCCTTGTTATTCAGGTAGCAGGAACTCCATGGTGCCAGACCCAGGCAAGTTCACTTTCTTTTCAGACCTGTCTTTCACAGCCTCTCACTGACCCAAGTTAAACTCAACAAAACAAACTCCAACACAGAGTTCAAATCTACAAACTCCTTAACTGCATTCAGCACACATGCTGCCAGCCTGGGTCAGCCAAAGGCTATAGGCCCCCAGGCCTGGTCATGTCCACATGGCTCACATCTTTACAAGATGGCCGATTCCCATCTCTCCTCCATTGAACCTCTCTCTCTATCTGATCTCCATATTGCCTCTGAATCAGAATTTGAATCTGAATCCTTCTCTTTGTTTCCACACCCTTTATTATATCCTGATTTCCTGCCATCCAGGAAACCTGTTTCACCTTGACCATTTCACTTCTTTCTCCCCCTGCCTCTCCCTGAAGGGAAATTCCAACTAAGGTCATTCTCACATTTTAGCATACCTATCCTTGAAATCTGCAATCTTAAGCAGGAGACAATAAGGGGGGTAGCACACCCTATCATAGCCATTGACTAGGTGGTTTGTTCTCAGTAAACACTCTATACAGAGGGGGGAGTGCACAATGTGAAGGATGGCTGGCTTTCTGCCATGGTCCACTGGAATTATCCTGTTCATATAATTACTTGGCAATGTAAGATTGAAGCTGATGTTATTTTAAGTGATCAGAAGTAGAACAGAGCCACTGAGTCTATCTTTTTCTGTTCAAAGTCAAAATTTTATGGTTGATGCAGAATAACAATAGGAAGCTACACCAAGGACCATAAAAGTGAGGAAATCCCTCTCCCTAGCCTTCCCTTTGATGGGAAGAAAGTTCACCATCAATTTGAAGGTCCCTCAGGCTGGTGTCAGCATAATATTCACTCTGTATGCTTCTCTGAGCTCCTCTGGAATAGATTTCTGGCAAATTCAGGCCCTATTTTCCAGAGCCAGAGCTGTAACAGTCATGGTACGAACAATATCTGATCTGAGCAGAGTGCCCACTGTTGGCTATTCAGCAAACAGACCCCTCCACCACACATCCTTCCTAATAGGTGTCCTGGCTTCCTTGGGAGTACTCTGATAGTGGGAGGGGTGGCAGCTGGCACTCTGGGAAATAAATTGATTCGAAAAGGGGATGGAGTTACACTTGTTGGGTGGGGGGCTCCCTCAGCCTGCTGTGGAGTGGGATGTTGCCCAAGACAGGCTCAACAATATTACTGGGAAAGAATTAGTGTGGACAGTTAACTGGTCACAGATTTTGAGGGAAGGATTGGAGCCAAAAGATGAGAGGACATAAGAAACAGGAGGATAAAGAATGAAGACTTTAGCCTGGAGAATTGAACCTATGTGGAGTGTGAGGCTGGGAAAGATGGGCCATTCCAAGATGATACTGAACATGGGTTATTAGTTTTAGTATACTACACCGACTTCCCTGTGATCTGAGTGATGCCTTGCCATGCAGCATATTTGAGGAACTGACCACAACTCTGTGCTATATAACAGTGGAAAAAGAACTCTGAAAACCTCTATAATCATCTACATCAAATCCAAGCCATAATGGAATGATTGCTAATGCACTATGTGGGAGGAGGCAGGGATAATTGGTCAGTTTCTGAGTATATGGCCTGTTCAGGGAGAAAGGGGAATCTCAAGAAAGTTGGGAAGCAGTCCATTAGCCAAAGGGAGATAAGTAGTTCTTCTAGTCTACTGACAGCTACAGACATAGCATGTAACCTAATGCAACCAGTCAGATGCTTCCATGGAAGGCAACAAATTACTTGTGATAACAACAGCAGAGCCCAGAGTTGACTGGATAGGGATAAGTTTGCAGAGGTGGCCTTGTTAGTGACAGCATATAACGATCTGTTCTTGTGGAAGAATCTTGGCTGGACCTCATATCTCTTGGTCAGTGATAACACAGAAATTCTCTGGAGGATTCTGTGAGCTATAGCCTTCTTATAGAGGAAATTTACTGGAACAGTTTCTGGTGTGTATAATGCAAAATCCTGACTGATGTACTGATATGATAGTCATTCTGCTCAGAATGGATAAATCCGGACCTGCCCTCAAGGATGATGCAATCTGCTCTGAATACATTTTAGAATAAAGTGTGTGATAAAGAACTAAATGTGATCTGGAGGAAGAGAATGAGATGTTGCTGCAAATGCAACAGTTCAAGATGACATTAGAGGAACAGCAGACACCTGAGTATCTAGCGTATTCTATGAATATCACCCTCTACAGCAGCTCAGGACAGAGACAGGTCAGGAGTCTGTTTAAGGTCAGAAAGGTAAAGAAACAAGATTTCAGTGTGGTCTTGGGGCACAGAAAGGATGTCTTCAGAGACATGCCACAGAAAGGATGTCTTTAGAAACATGCTTCCCAGCAACACTGGCCATACATTTGGATAGGAAGCAAATGCACCCAGAATAATCCCTTATGATTCTCTAATCCCCCCCCATGGCACTTGCACAACACAACATCCCTTTTCGAACTCACAATACCATTGTAAGGGAGGTAGGACATGACTCTTCATTATTCCCATTTCCCTGGTGAAGCACTCATGACTCATATTGATTGAATGATCTCTGAGAGGTCACAATGTGAGAAGAAAATTTTCACCATGTTATTTCAATAACATCCCAATGAATGGGCTATGTCCATGCTCTTTTTGCTCACTTCTGGTATAGGAATTCACTATATTCCCCCTCAGTCAGCTCAAACTTGCAAAAAGTTCTTGTGTTGACTTACATGTGTGTCCTGTTAATCTACCAACACCACAAAACTGAATCACAGCCATACCAGGACCAAAATTCATGTCTCTTTAATCCCAGTTCAGCCCTTTGCATTGTCCCTCACTGCAAATTTCCCATTGCTGTGTGCCCTTTTGTGTTGTTTCTTTTTCTACCAAGACTGTGTGTAAAGGCTGGCACAGAACAAGAGGTAAGCAGTGAAGACCAGAAGTTGATGGGGCAGGTGTGGGATGGGGCCTGAGGCAGCCAGCAGGACAGTTTGATCTCAGGTTGGTTCCATCACCCTAAAAACAATTTGCTAGTCTGGCATGCTAATTTCCTTTATGCCTTCCCTTATTAATCACATTATTTTGGACAGGCCCATGAGCCTCAAATGTGTTTATTATGACTGCAATTATGTGTGACCCCATTGTCTGGAAGCAGTCTTTCCCTCTCTTGCACTCCTCTTGCTCACTCTCTTCGCCCTTGCTCTCACACCCTCAACCTCAGTCTGCTCCTCTTCACAAGACTGTGGAAAAGAGATGTTCCCACCTTCTTTATTACTGGGACCAAGTTGTTATCCTTCTGGGCAAATGGGCCTCTTTAGATAAAGCTCAAAATGCAAGAGAGAAAGAACCTGCTTCCTATCACCGAAATGGACACCTGCCCCTTCTTGAGAGTGCAGGAAGATAGCAGTGACAGCCATGGAGAGGATGAAATGACCAACTCTGAAAAACCTAAGAAAGCAACCCCACAAAACACACTTCCAGTTATCAGCAAAATGATGAGTGTTTGAGTGGGAAGTGGAGAGCCTTCCAATTGCAAAAATACTTAATGGGAACCAGCTCAAAACTCAGTGATCCTACTGAGCCCCTGTGCCTTTGTTAAAAGCCAGACAGTGCCTATTATTTTTAAATGTCAACTTGATGGAGGATATTGCAGGGAGTAGGCTGAAGCTCCTCTTCCAGCACCCCAGCTGAGATTCACTGTGCACAGTCGAAGGTATCCTACAGGCCCAGCTCTCCTGGCTCTTTCCTGCTTTTCTGCAAGGTGCCCTCCAGGAATGCCTTGGTGCCCGGAGCTGGGTCAGGCCCTCACTTGGATTGCCTCACAGAGGGAGGCCAGCAGCAGCACATCTGGTTATGATTAGGCCTCCCTGTCTCGGCCCTCCCCTGCTGCTCAGTGTCTCATGTCTCACTGGTGACAGGCTGCAGGAGGTGTCCTGACCAGGCTTCCTGAGGGACTGTCAGTATGCATTGGCCTTCTGCTCTCTGGGTTGGTTTTTCTCAGACCCTAAGTCCATAGTTTGTCTGTCTGTCAGTTTATCTGTTTGTCAGTTCACCTGTCCATAAGTTGTCACTCTAGATTAATCAGTAGAACAGTTTGTCAGTCAATCAGACTGTCCCTCTCTCTGTCAATCAGCTCAGGCCAGCTATACAATGAGCCAGTCAGTGAAACTGTCCATTTGTCAGTCAGTCAGTTGTTTTAGGAAGGGACATAGGACATGGACCACAGGAAGGACATATACCACACTATGTGACAGAGGGAAGCAGGGCCACCTATGTGAGCTGAGTATGCTGTGAAAGCATAAAAGCTCAGCAGAAAGCTATGAAGAGGTTGTCAGGCATGGGGCAGAGCTAATTTGGGAAGACTCCCTAACAGAGAAATATTTAAAGAGATCCAGAGAGCTTAGCCTGGACCAGTAGTTGTTAACCCTGACTGCAACTCAGGGGTTAGAAGCAAAGTATTGAAGACTTGACATTGTAGCAGAGAGTTCTATTCCCAGCAATCTGGTTAGCTGTTGGACATTGAACAAGTTCAAATGTTCTGCATCTGACCACTGATGGACATGAAAAGAGTAGCAGTGAACCAGATGAGCCCTCTCAGCACTGCTTCTTTTTCATGTCTGGGAGAAGGAAGAACAGTATAACCCTGGAGTCTGACTTAAGCTCCCAATGAGGGCTTCTGGTCTGGCCAGTTCTCTGGACACAGAGCCCTCACATGGATGACACCAATTCTAATAGAAATATGGACCAACAGTGACATAATGCATGGGCAAAGATCCCTGGCTGGAGCACCTTTGAACTATAGAATAAACTGCCACAGTTCAGCTCCCCTGGGGGAGGTTTGTTGAAGGCAGTTGTTGCTGGACTGAGTGATGTGAAATGGGTCAGCCAGTTTTGATACTGGGAGAGGGGCAGGAAAGACTGGCAGAAGCAGACTTTCAAGAGGCTTTCCAAGGAGGTGTGAAGAGGTTTGACAGGGAGGAAGGGGTGAGTGGTACCAGGACTCAGGATCTTGCCTTTTTCCTAAGCCATCACATGTCTTCTTTACCTCCTTCTACCCTCTCCACGCTGTTGGATAGAGTCAATTCCAGTCTAGAGCTGACTCAAGCACTGAGCTCAAGGTCATAAGAAGGAAAGTCTGGAAGGGTCTTTAAATGCTAGCCACCAGGGATACTGAGACCCAGATAGGGAGCAAGACTTGTCCTTTAGAAAACAATGCAACAGCTCAATAACACATGAACAAAATACTATGCACAGAGGAGGAATCAACTATCTAGAAAACCTTCCTAGGGATGCTGACAATTGATCTCAATCCTGAAGAATGATTAAGAGAGTAGCAAGTTGACAGGGAAAAAGGTTCCAGGTAGAAAGAAGTTTGAGGTACATGGCCACAGAACAGCAAATGTAAATGAGAGGACATAGTAAGTGTAGTCTAAAAGAGATAGAGCAAAGGATGTGGGACAAATGCTGACATATGCAAACAGAACTGGATTCTGAAAGATTTGAGCGATCAGACAGGACATTTGTGCTTTATCTTTTAAGTATAGGGACATATTAGTTTTCAGCGGGGAAATGATCAGATTATTATTGTTTTAAGTGGTAGTATATATTACATTAGGTTGCACTAATGGACTAATTCTTGTCTGCAGGCTCATATGTCAGCTTGCCTGGCTCAAAGCCTGACTTCACCATCTACTACTAGCTGCAAGACCTCGCGCATATTCCACAACACTTCAATAGCTCAATTTTGTCATCTATAACATTGATACCTCTCACATATAGTTTTTCCATGGTAAGACATGTAAAACTCTTCTAACACACAGACCCATAGTAAGTACTTAGTAAATGTCAGTCAAAAGCAATGAAGGTGGCATCTTCATTTCACACAGGAATATTTTTGAGGTTTAGAGAGGTCAAATCACTTGTTCAGGACCACACAGCCAGTCTATGACAGAACTGGTTTTCAAAGTCAAAGTCTGAACTCAGACTTGTGCCTTAAAGATATCTTATAAGTCCTATGAGGAATCACCTAAGGTAAGAGAGCCCTCTTCTTGGGAGACTATTGCAACCACTGAGGCATGAAGATGCCATTTGGAGCATAAGGGAGTCATTTTACCCAACCCAGCTGTCATTTGGGAGCCTCAGAGGAGCTGACTTGGCCCAGTGAGGAGCTGTTCTTTCCATCAGTGAGGCTGGGGAGGTTAATGACATTCCCAGGAAGGGTGAAGGATTAAGGTAGACTGTACTGCAGAGCCAAATTCCTTCACCTCTAGTGAGTTTTCCAGAGTCCCTAATCTAACCCCCAGTACTTTGTTCCAGTATAAAGAAGGGGGATGGGCTGAGAACTCTTGCTTCCCATTCCATGCGCCAGGCTGGAGGGAAGTGTAGGCTCCTACCAAGCTGACACTAGTCCTGGCTGTGACCGTTCCAGCACATGCTGTGGGAAAGAAAGAAGGGCCCAGCCTGTTTGCTGGGGTGCAGCAGGGGTAGACTAAGGAGGATGCTGGGACCCTTAGAGGATAGATAATTAGAGACAAGGCACATTCCAGGGGAATCCACATCTGGGGCATTGGTGGTTCAGTGGTAGAATTCTCACCTCCCCAGGGGAATCCACATCTGGGATGAGCCTGAATCAGGGCCAGCCCTGTAATCCATTGCAGATGTGAAGACCAACAGCAGATGTGGGCAAGACCTCCCTCATGGGTGGCTGAGAATGGGGGACATGCAAGGGTGAGGAGATGAGGAACAACTCCCAGACACTACTAGATAGCTCCTCTTAAGAGGCTGCTACCTGGTTGCAGTTCTCTGTGTGGCACCTTGTCAATAGCATTGCAGCCAGATTGTAGGCTACAGCTGCCCTGGAGACTTTGGCTTCAGCTGAGTGTTTCTAAAAGCAGAAGCCATCAGTCCCCAAGCTGGGCTTCTTTATACCCTAAGAAGACTTGGCTTTCAGTTGCCTCTTGCTGGGCAGCAGCTGCTTCAATGGCCTCAAATATGATGAGGCAGGAATTTGGGATAGTGAGTCTAACTTGGGCCAGCTCCAGCCTGTGCCTCCTCTAGGAAATTGGGTTGGCATTGCCAGGAGGAAGTCTGAAGGATTTGATGTCAGAAATCGCTGATCTTCATGGGCCTGAGTGGGCAGGGCTATATGTGACCTGAGAGTCATGTGACCTGCGAGCTGGCAGCAGAACAGTGATCTGGGGGAAGGAAAAGAGAAATCAGCAAGGGACAGTTTGTTGCTTTGTCTTGCAAAAGCCAACCAGAGGTAGAGAGGCTGAACACAGGGAAGCTGGGGATATGAAGCACAATATCCCTGGTATCCTAAGAGGGGACATATTGTCTTTTCCATCATCCATGTTTGGCAAGAAACCTACTAGCAAGGGATCATCATCCTAGACTGGCAGAGCATGGACAGAGGAGATTCAGACTTCCCCAGTCATTCCAACCTCTTGTGCTACAGAGAAGAAAATGGGCGTACAGCGAGAGGCATGGATCTGTCCAGGTTAGGAAGTCAGTGGCAAAGTTAAGCAGACAAGCTGGGCTCCCAATTCCCAGCCCAGTGCAGGTTCCCAAGGCCCCTTCAAATTTGGTGGAGTGAATAGACAAGTAAATAAGTCAATGAATGAATGGAAAGCTTGGCTGCTAAGATGGAGTTGTGGCCGGATTTGCAGATACAGTGAGCATGTACATTTCCTCCTGCTTGCCCCAAATATACAGGAATCTAGACCCTTTTCTCTCAACGATGTCATCCCACAAGCCCCAAAGAGGGAAAAGGATCCACTCCCATGTGACCCACCAAGCCAAAGGCAAGGGCAGGATGCAAGCTCAGGCGTCCCTGGGGCCCTCACTCCTCAACCTCCCTCTGCCAGAACTGAAGACAACTTTCATTCATTTCACAGGCAAGGAAACCAAAGACAGGCCCAGAGGGGGTGCAAGACAGATTACAGGATGAGCTTTAAATCAGGCCTGGCAGGACACTGCATGTAATGGATTCCTGTTGGCTGGAGCAGCATTCTCAGGCCCTGTGTGTCCAGGCAGCCCTGAGGGTGATGTCACTACATACATGCTAACGACAGGTGGCAGCAGAGAACCATGGTAGGCGGCCTAGGTCTTGCCTATTAAGCTTGCCCAGCCCCCTCTGATCTGAAGTTGGCTAGGTGGATACCCTGAATGCACAGAGGGTCCCTACACAGAGTGGCCAGTCTGCCCAGAAGCTGGATAAGTGGATGCTTACTGAAAGAAGTGTCCGAAGCAACAGTGATAGTCAGGACAACTGAGTGGTGGGAAATTGTGTGCATGACTGGATGGGAGAGGGAACTGCAGGAACAGCAGAGGTGGGGGAGGGAGCATGACACTGAAATTGAGGAATCGGCTGACAGTTCAGAGAGAAGCAACACGTACAGAGATGCCACACACACACACATCCTGAAATCATGGAAACTTGCAACTGGAAGGAATTGTACAGGCCAGTTGATTCAAAGATTCTATCTTACATGTGGGGATAACAAGACTCCCAGAAGATATGATTTACTTGAGGTCTCACAGCAAGTTTGTTAAAAGCAAGAATCCCTGATTCCTAGACTCCCAACTCTTTTGTCAAAGGCTACTTTGGATAGTGAACATGGTAACTGCCCAGCGACCTACCCAATATTTGCTACAAAGTCAAGAGACTGGAGAAGAACTATTAATGGAGACAGATACTCAGACAGAGGCATAGGGAGGTGGTACAAGAAAAGAAAGGAAGAAGCAGAGTCCTCAAAGGCAGCAAGGAGAAAGATTGGGACAAGCTCTCTTTCCCATTGACCTAGCCCCCTGGCTTCCGCCAAAGCGATTTGGGAGCCAGAACACTTTGAGAAGCATCCAGATCTTTACATTGGACAGCCCTGTGTCCCTTAACCCAAGCCTAGCCAACTGTAGAACAGGGACCAAGTATTTGAAAAGGGAGCCTAAGCTGGATGCTAGAGCTGGAAAGAAGACTATGTATGTTGCTTGTTTGCTGTAAGATCTCTGCTGGATTTCACTACCCAGTATAGGCACGTTGTTTCCTGACCAGGAATCAAGTTCCGCCTGCCATCTCAGGTCTGCTGGTCCCAGATAAGACCTTGATGCTAAATTAGTGACCATGTTTTTCCAGTTGAGAAATCTGTCCAGATTGTCTAAATGCATCATCTGATGACAAAATAGAATTTTAAAAATGAGGCTCATCCCCAGAAATCTGGGCCATCCAGTTACTGTCTTGTTGTTCCACACTTTGGCACCCTTGTGGTTAGGGAGGCCCCTAGACCACAAGGAAAGAGAAAGAGAGCTAACTGACTTTGGTGTCGGGTGTTTTCTGTCCATTATCTCATTTACTTCCCATGATAATAACAGTATGAGGTGGTTACTCCTCTAATTCACATTTAAGACAGGAAAACAGCTTGACTCACCAAGCTCACACACCTCTAGACAACTAGGCACAGAACAGGCTCCATGAGCTGAATGTTGCTGCTGCCAGAAATAAAGCCCTTCAAAGGAATAAGAAGTACCAAATACAAATGCCACTCTGAGAGCAACTGTGAAATCGGGCTGCACCAACAAAGGTAAAAAGACCAAAGGAAATAGGTAAGAGCCTTGCTCTTTCATGCCCTATGGAATATGTATCAGAATCTGGGCCCCACTACTGACGGTGTACTGGTCCGTGTGTACAAGGCTTGGATTTGGGAGGGACTTGGACTTCATGTCCATGAGGAACAGTTGGAGGGACTGGGGCTATTAGGCCTGGAGACTTGACTTCAGAGGCTTCAGACCACACAAAGGGTACCTTAAGCTTTGGTGGCCCTGTTATGGTAATGGTCCCAGGAAAACAGCCAACGACTTGGAGAGGTGTAGAGAAGAGACTTTGTTGGTTTACACCAGTGGGCTAGCTCCCTAAAGGCTGAGTCCTGAAAATCACTGAAGAGTGGGTTTTACAGTGTTCCCTGATAATTAAGAGCTGGTTGCTATGCAAAAACCAAGTAGCTGGCAATCTCTGATAGGTGAAGTAGGTTGTGGTCAGATCATCCTGACTCCACACCTGGCATTCAGTGGGGCTGGACAGCAAGGCTGGGAACGTTCATCATTTTGGGCTGCTTCTGACTTTAGTAATTTTTTCTTGTCAGCCACAGGAGACCAAGATAAGGGGGGTGGGGGCGAGCTATAAGCGAGGCAGGTTTGAACTCAACACAACGAAAGACTTCCTCTGAGGCTATTCTGATATAAAAGTGTTGACTTTGAGAAAATATTGGGTGAGCCCCCCACTACTGGTGGCATACAAACTTGGTCAAACTGAGTAGTTAACAAAAACTGCAGAAAAGGCTCAGGCCCAAGGTCCGGGTCAGAGGTGGTATCATCTGTCCACTCCTTCCATTTCAGCTCTCAGATTCTATGAATGAATTATTCTGTGCAGATTGGAGGTTCCTAGTGCTACACCCCTGGAGATTCCACAAGTTTCTTCTACTCTTTTTTCCCAGAGCCTCATATCTTATAAAGTCAGAATGTTGTTCTGTAGTTCTCACCTAAGTCCTCTCACTGGAATCATTGTTAGTTTCACACCAAATTGACTGCTAAGAAAGGAGGGGTGGAGAAAGTACCAAAACCAGGCCATCAAGGAACCTAGAGGAGAATCAGTCTCAAAAAGTCAACATTTAACCAGACAGTTAGCCAATGACAAATGGCAGGGGGGAAGAATTCAGAAAACATTCATAAAAAACTGAGGTACTTTAATGATGTTTTTCTTTCCTAACTGATTTTGTGACTCAAGTTGCTAATAATTGAAAAGAGAGTTGCTCATGTTTCATTATTTGGAATATGACATTAACTAACCACTCCAGGTAACACTGAACATTTTCCTACTTAATGTCAGGAAATCTATTCTTAGGGCTAATCTAGATGTCAATTTCAGATCTTCATCCCCCCATCATTGAATATTAAATTTTCATAATATTCTATTGTATGGGAAGTGAGGGTTGTCAGGTGACTAAAAGCCTGAAACCACTGATGACTCTGGTATGTCCCAACAAGGTCACAGAGATGTCTCTGTGAGGAGTTTTCAATTTCTCATATGATGTCCCTCTCTAATGACGGCACCTACTACCTGCTGAACAGGGGTGTTCTAAGTCAGAAAGTGTGGACTGAAATGGGTGGATGGCCCATCTCTCCCAAATCAAGTCTTTCTTTCCATTCTCACAATACTTAAGTCAACATCAATTTACTGCTAGAGATTGGAGGAAGCACCCAGGGGCAACTGGCTTGGGGCACTATCATCCTCACAGTAGAGGCTCCGACTTGTCCTTCATCGCCTGAGAAATCAGTTTTTCCACCGCTGTGTTAGGCTGTCTTCAGGAGAGTACCCTGGCTTTGGTACCTTGGCCTGGAGGAGTCTATCCAACTGTTTGCTTATCTAGACTCGGGAGTGGTGTGCAGGAAGACAGCTCTTCTTGCAGAGTGTATGCCTGCCTGGCTGTGTGATTAAGGGCAGTTGCTATTTTAGAAATGGATCGGTGGATTTTTCCTGTCTCAGAAGAAGAAAGAGGTGTAACTGGGGACTGAAAGATGAAGCTGTAAGCTAAAGTCTGTCTACGGCCATACTACCCTGAACGCGCCCGATCTCGTCTGTCAGTTAAAGTCTGTTATCGGTGGTGCCCCTTTTAGAGGGTGAAGGTAAAGAGAAATGAGATGAAATATATCTTCAGGGCAAGAAAGAAGCAGTGTGGGCAGACTCTGAGAATAGGATAAGAAGGGGGCAGAAGCAGCATGAGAAGTGGGCGGCCACCATTTTTGAGCTTAGGTCTGAAGAGTGGCTTTCCTCTACGCTGGTATCCCTAGGATTTGGCCACCCCAGGGAAGAAGAAAAAGCTCCCAGAAACTCAAGTATGGGTCTTTTGTTTTGAAACTGGAATTTGGACTTCGGAAGTCAAAAGAGAAGAGGTAAACTTGCTGGAAAATTGGAATCTGTGTGCCTCACAGAGAAGAGGGAGGTAAACCTACATGAAACTAGAATTTGTGCCTCTCAGAGACGGGAAAGCTGTTGAGTTTCCATCTTGGAAGCATGCTCCTTCATCTGGAACACCATATTTGAAGTATGGTCTTTGTTTAGGTCTTGAGACCAGACAGTAACTCGGGTAAGATAACTGGCTATTTGTGGCTTCAGTAACTTTGTTTCTCTTTATTTGTTAAATAGATCTTATAGTTGTTGTTCCCTGGACCTGAGTTGTCTTGCCATTGTGCATGTGGGTGGAAGAAAACAGAGAGTGACCAGTTTAAATATCAATCCTTTGGTCTGACTGTCTGTTTTTGTACCAATACCATGCTGTTTTAATTATTATGGCTTTGTAGTATAGTTTGAAGTTTGGAATTGTAATACCTCCATTTTCTTTTTTTCTAATCAGGAGGCTTTTTGATATATGAGGTCTTTTGTTATTCCATATGAATTTCAGTAAGTTTTGTTCTATCACTTTAAAAAATGCCATTGGGATTTTTATTGGGATTGCATTGAATCTGTAGATTGCCTTTGGTAGGATGGCCATTTTGATAATATTAATTCTTCCAATCCATGAACAGGGTATGTCTCTCCATTTTCAACTGAATGGAAAAAATTTTTGCCCTCCACATGAGTGACAAGGGTTTAATAATGAAGATCCACAAGGAACTCACACAACTAAACAAAAGCAAAACAAAAAACCCAATAAAAAAATGGGGAGAAGAACTAAAAAGACACTTCTCCAAAGAGGAAATACAAATGGCCAACAGGCACATGAAAAACTGCTCGTCACTAGCAATAATGAAATGCAAATTAAAACCACAATGAGATACCACCTTACACCAGTAAGAATGGTCCACATCCAAAGAACTGGCAACAAGAATTGTTGGCGAGGATGTAGAAAGAAATGAACACTCCTACACTGCTGGTGGGAATGTAAACTGGTCCAACCACTATGGAAAGCTGTGTGGAGGACCCTCAAGTTAATGAAAATGGAACTACCATTTGACCCAGCGGTATATATACACAATGGAATATTACTCATCAATTAAAAATGACAAATTCGATGATTTTATAACAACATGGATGTACTTAGAAGAAATCATATTAGCAGAAACAAGTCAAAAAGAAAAAGACAGAAACCAAATGGTATCACTAATATGTGGGATATAGTGGAAAAAAATAAACAAAAACCTTGAGGAAAAGTCAAAACAAGCTAAGCACCAAACTGAAGCACACAATTTTGAGAAGGAGGGAAAGGGGGGGAATGGAGGGGAGGGTGGGGGGGGTAAATCCCTGGGATTACAATGTTGTGAAATTTATATATAAATAAAAATAAATAAATAAATATCAATCCTTCTCCTTGTTCAGAGTTAGTGCCCTTGTACACCCAGTGTCAGGGGTAGCAGGGGTTTTGCTCTAGTGAGTGTTTATGCAAGTTTCAACTGTGGGGGAGTATGCTGAGAAGTGGAACTTGAGTCAGGGATTTGGGTCCTGGAATTGGGGGTAACCCTTCTGCAAATAGCTTATAAATGAGGCAGGACTAAAAGAAAGGAAAGTGGTAGTCAAAGAAGGATTTGGTGTCTGGTAAAGTCTAACCTTGACCTGACCAAGACTGTAGGTGGGGGTTCAAAAGCATAAAGTGCACCACAGGTTTGCATCATCTTGAGGATAGGGATGAACTTTTATGTGCCTATATGCCAGTCACTTACTGACCCCTCCCCATGGGGGGCAAATCTAACCTCCCATGCAACTCTGGATTTGATGGTTTCCATTAGCCAAGACCAAAGTCTCCAAGGTCTTGCCATTAATCACAGTACACACAACAGCAAAGGATGGGCTGGAAAAGAGAATCAGATTTTTTCCCCAAATAACAAGATATAAGAAGGTAGAGCTTCAGGTATGGAATAATCATTGACTCAACACTGTCCTCAGGGAATAAGATCTTTTCATCTCTTGATTCTGCTATCCTCTGAAAAAAATCTCACCTTAAACCTGGTTCCTCCAGTACCTAGAGATGGATACAATATTTTCAAAATTCACTTAGAAAAAGGACTCTCTCTTTGTCTCCTTAGGAGGAGGAAATCTTTTTCATAGGTTGCCACATGGACTTCACTGATATCTTGTTAGCCAGTTGGTCACATGTTCATTTCTGAACAATTTTTGCCATAAACAATGGAAAGGATGTACCTGGAATACTTTATTTATTTGAGGTGAAAAGAACACTAAAATATGATCTATTCCAATATGGAGATTGGATAGAGAGATTCAATGGAAGAGAGATGGGAATGGCTATATTGTAAAGATATAAGCCCTCTGGACTTGGCCAAAGGCCTGGGGGCCTGTAGTCTTTGGCTGACCCAGGCTGACAGCATGTGTACTAAAGGCAGTTAAGGAGTTTGCAGATTTGAACTCTGTGTTGGAGTTTGTTTTGCTGAGCTTGACTTGTGTCTGGAAGGGGCCATGCAAAAGTTAAGCCTCAAAAGAAAGTGAACTTGACTGGGTCCAGCACCATGGAGTTCCTGCTACCTGAAGACTACAAGAAGACAGCGTGGAAGACAAGGAGGAGCATGTCAAAGGAGCAGCCAAAGAAAGATGTCTTCAAACACGTGGATTGAACTCTGACTGACTGACATTGGTGAGACGATCAGGACTGAGAGACTGAGGATTTTTGGGCAATCTGGGGAAAGGACTTTGGACAATGCTGAGAAAGGTTTTGGACAATGTTAAAGTAATCGGAGTTTTACTTATAAGTTTCTTCTGTAGTAATTAGAAAATCACTTTGTTAGAAATAAATTAGTCTGCACTGATAGTCTTGCATTAGTTTGGTATTTTGGTTGAGAAGACTGGGGATGGTGGAAAGAACCCACGAGTGTAGAGTTTAAACTGTGTTTCTAAGTTTTTCTTTTTAGGTCTGAAAGAGGGAAAGAAAGCAAAGAGAAGCTGGTAGCTGATGTTTGCATATCAATCGTAGGCAGGTACAGTGTAAATGCTAATGAACTTTGTGGCTACTTAAAGTTAAAGGCAATTGTTAATGCAAACTGTTGGGAGCCTGCTTCAGAGAGAGAGATGCAGGCCTGTATGTGTTTAAGTCAAAGTCAAAAAGCCTTTTCTAGTCGCCCTGTTTCAAACCCAGTGTGAGTTGAAAATATCGTGAGTCTGATATGCATTTAATATAACTAAACTGCTGAATATCATAGCTTATAATCTAGTGTAGCTGGAAATGCCAGGGTCAGGCTGCCTGTTGCTGCCAGAAGTCAATGAGCAGAGATAGGAATCGGATGTATAAGCCACACTTGTCAGAAAGCCAGCAACCTGAGAGAACAGCAGGTATGTTACCCCAAAACACTGTTCTCACATCTCATCTCAAGCTGGCCTTGTTCTAATGAGCTAAACAAAAACAGTTATTTACTAGCAAACAGCCTGTCACAACACCCCCCATTTTCTTGGTGTCCCTGGTCTTTCTCATTTTTAGCCCTCAGGATTTGTTGTTACCAGTTTAGTCTTTTCGACCCAAGGAGGTACATCCTGTGTTCCTAATGGTGTCTATGACTGACACTTCACTGGGGCGGGAGTCTCAGCTCCAAACAAATTTTAGTTTAAAGGAAACAGATTATTATTCACATGACATTTCTGTGCAACCTATGATGTATATGTTCATACAGATGCCTAGCCTTGGTATGGTGGTTTCCTTTCCTTCCTAAACCCTACCATAGTCTACCTTAAATGTGCTCAGAGCACTTACATTAGCTTATGGTTGGGCAAAATCATTGAGCACAAAGCCTATTTTATAATAAGTTGTTGGCTATCTCATACCACTCATTAAATACTGTACTGGAAGTGAAGAATAAAATGACCTGATTCAAATATAGACAGAATATGTATAGTTTTCAAACTGTTATAAAGCCAACACATCATGTCACCACATCATGTACACCTATGTAGTTTTGATGCCAGGTGCCTACCCCCCTGGGTACGATTAACATAGTTGATACATAGATTTGATAAGGAGCTAGCTACTCTCCTGTTGCTATAGATTTGTAAATTTCAAAGAAAGCTGATTTGGTCTTACTTCCTCCAGAGGCCTCTTGGCTGCAAGACTTGGTAGGAAGGAAGGGTATAAATAATGGGTTGAGAACAAAGAATGAGCTCAGCCATTTGGATTCAGCAGTTTTGATTAGGGATTTTGGAGGATGGAGATGTGAGCCCTGTGAGCTTGGCTGTGTGACCAGGGCCTGGGGCTTGCAGCCCTTTGGCTGCAGGGCTCAGACTTGTAGCATGTGTGTTAAAGAAGCTGAGGAGTTTGGAGATTTGAACTCTTGTGTTGGAGCTCATCTTTTTTTTTTTTTTTTGAGACCAGGTCTTGCTATTTTTGCCCATGGAACTACGATCTCATGTTGCCTGGGGTACCACAGACTCAAGCAATCCCCAGCCTCAGCTTCCCAGGTAGCTGGGATTACAGGTGTGCACCACCACACCCAGTTATATTTTTTTGGAACTAGGTCTCACTATGTGCCCTAGGCAGGACTCAAACCACGATCCCTCGCCCCAACTGCTTCATAGGCTGAAGTTTATAGGCATGAGCCACCATGCCTGGCTTGGAACTCATCTTATTGAGTTTAACTCAAATGTTTCTGGAGAGGCCATGTGAACCAGACCTGAGAAGAAAATAAGTTTTGCTGATTCTTGTACTTTGGAATTTCTTTCTACCACCTAAAGTGAAGAGGACACAGCAAGGAGGAGAGAGTAACACACTTTCAAATACATGCTTGAAGCTGGAGCACACCAGAGAAAGATGTTCTGCTCTTTGTGCACATGGTAATGAATTCTGAAGGATTGGACAAGTGGTGAGGTTAACAGGGCTAAGAGACAATTTGACAGGTTTTGGGTAATCAGGGTTTTATATGTTTCTAAATAGTTAGGAAATCACTCTGTTGGTAATAAATTAGTTTGAACTCTAAGGAAAAAAAAACACTAAAATACTACCCATTTTCCCATTCCACAGAAGAGGAGACTAAGATTTAACTACAATGAAGTAACAAAGTAACTTGCCCAAAGCAAGAAACCTAATGACAAAACTGGGATATATATGCAGTACTTCCCGACATTGCTGTGCTTATTACTAAATATTTGTTCACTGCCAAGCAGTTACTGAGAGAGTACAAGGGGTCTTTATTATTCAAGTATTCATTTTCCAGAGTCCCTTCAGATAAAAGATTAGATAACAAAGCAAGAGATCATTTAGATATTCACTAGTGATCTGACCAATCATAGTATTATTCTGGCATCTCTCCCAGATTATACTAGAACCCAAATCAGTCTTTCATGGCTGTTGAATGTCATATATATCAGAGTCAAGAGCAAATACAATCTCAATCAGTTCGCGAAATGAAACTTCTAATATTAGAAAAGATTTGGGAGTGTGAGAAGTCAATAAAAGTGATATTGGAAAACTGTCAGAATCTCTGCAAAGCTATCAACACATGAGAACCTGGCAGAATTAGGTCAGTTGTTCTTGAAGAAGAGTAGATCAACAAAGATGTGAGCAAGATAAAGTCTTCAAAGAATAATGACTTCACTCTCAAATTATTAAGAGATATCTTTGAGAAAACCAAAGTCCTTGAATATATTATATAGTGATTTCTTTATGATCATGCTATAGAAAGCAAAGCAAAAATGTTTTGCCAAGCTAGCATTTAATTTTGTCAGAAAGAGTGCACCATAAAGCAACTAAAGCTTCAGTTTTTCTTTGTTTCCCCAAGAACAAGGACATAACTGCAATTTCATTCTAAATTTGTGAACTATAAGATAAAATGCTAACTTTTGTTTCGTTTTTCAAGATAAATCTAAATAAGCCATTTTTTACTATTTACTATGATACTTTAGATAGATTCACTTTAAATGAACTCACCCCTCTCCAGAATCACATTCCCAAAGGTAAAAAAGATCTCTAAGCCCCTTGAATCAATCATATGACTGCATTTCATTAGGTTTTTGGATCGGGGCAGTTTCTTAGCTTCTCCAAGGTTCAGTTTCCTCATCTGTCAAGTGAGACCACTTCATAGAATTAGCATAAAAGTTGCATTGCATCACTTACATAAAGCACTTGGCACGGTCCTTCAAAATACAGTGCTCATTCAATAAATGTTAGCTGCCCCTGTTCTATCCTGCTGTTAAAGTAGCTGTGTAACACATTGTCAAGAGTCAGGCCCCAGTTTGTCTGATACTGAATTTGAATCCTTACTCGGTGACCTGGGACAAGTCACTTCCCCTTTCTGTACCTCAGTGACTTAATTGAATCATCTAGAAGTTGGCCCACATGGGGTTGCTCTGGCAGTTACATAAATAACTGGATCTCAGTATTCACTGTCTCTTAAGAAGCAGTTTTCTGTGTTGAATACTGTGCTCCACATTATGTGTAAAGATACATGGTGTGGGGGGGGCACATGTAATAGATGTAGCAAGTGGCATGGTTCCTGTCTTCAGGGGGCTTATACTTCATGAAGAAAATTACCAATGGATTGTGTGCCAGCCACATGCCCTCTTTGGGCATCTGTTTACCTTTCTGAAGTATTAAACCCTGCAACTAATTGATATAATGGTTCTCTGATTCTGAGAATCTATATGGTTGTGTGAATTCCTGAAATAAGTGAGATCCAATCAAGATAATTTGGTTCCAATTGTGAAACTCTGGGGTTCATAATGATGTCCTTCAGGAACCTGGAGGAAGGAAGGGCGTGTGGACCCCAAGAGTTGTGGGTTCAGATAGACCTAGATTTAAGCCCTAGCTCTTCCATTTGTTAGTTCTATCAGCTGGAACTACCAGCTTCTTCTCTCTGAACCTTAGTTTCTTCATCTGTAAAAGGGACTCAAAATTCCTACCTTAAAAGCATATGATAAAAAGTAATTAAGAGCAACTATTTTTCTCATATGGAGTAGATATTTCACTTCTCACTTGAGGACCCATCCTAGAGACTTGGGAACTTGAGCTAGGAGTTTTTGGTGCAAAGAGAGCTGCTCAAAGAAATGATACAGTTGGGCAGAAAATCAGAGAATGGCTTCTTGGCAGATACCTTTATCGGGAGGGCAAAGTGCCTGGATCCACTAGGACAGACCCGTTGCCCTGAGGTTCATGAAAAAAACAGTCTCTTGTCAGCCCCTCTTGTCAGGACTTAGAAGAGGAAGAGAGACTAAAATGAAATATATATTTGTAACAATAATAATAATTATTCTTTCACCAATTTTCTCTTCCTCCAATGGAGTCTGGCAAGGACTACAGAGCAGGAAAACAGCTAAAGTTGAGAGTAATGATGCCCCTAGGACAAATAAAGAGGGAACTTCAAACCAGCAGATGCTGCTGAAAACCCCAAAGCAGGAAATATCTGCAGAATGAATTGAGAATTTATGGGGTTTGGGTTTTCAAGATTTATATGCAGAGAAGAAAGATGAAGGAAAAAGATCAGGATGGGGCATGAGAAGTGGTATGAGGGCAAAGGCCAGCTGCTTCCCCACCTCCCACCAGCCACAGAGGCAGATCTGGCATCTGTGGTTGTACCAACCTGGGGCTAAACCTATAGTGGCCCCTTGGTACTCTTGTCACATTCATGGTGAGCTGGCAGCTGGATGGAGTTGGGCATGTAGGGCTACAGGCAAATGTGCATGGGCTGGCCAGGTCAAGTGATAACCACTAGAGCATGGCCTCCCTTTGGTCTCAACTTGGAGCCTCTTCTCAGTCTTTCCCAGACCTGGGCAGGTCAGAGTCATGCAAGACAAGGTGTGCTCAGAGTACTCAAAGTAGATCTGGTTAGAGATCAGGAGGGTGAGAGTGAATGAGGATGGCAAATATGCAGGCTGCTGGGATTAGCCAAGTGCTGAGCCACACATCTAGTTGTTCAGTCTCTCTGGATCCTCAATTTTCCCACCTAAAAATTGGTGGAGAGGTTTAGAATACAGTAGACAATGGGCCTTGTTATTGAAACTCTGGGTGGAGAGTAGAGAGGAAGCAGGAAAATGGGATATCAGGTTGCCAGAGATGGGGCAGGAGAAGAGCAGAGAAAGACCGTCTCCCAAGCAAGGGTGGGCCCCAGAGTTACTGTCAAATTTCAGAGCCTCTGGGTATTGGAAGGATATTTTTAACAAGCACGGGTTTGAGGCTATGAGTTCATGCTGCATTCAAGTCATCCTAGAGAAGATTCTTAAACACCCCTAAGGACTCAAAATGGCTTTTATTTATGCTCTCAGCCCAAAGGGGGATTTGGGAAGAAAGTCACATAGATGATAGAAATGTGTGGAGAGTCTGCCCTGAGTTAGTTCCTGGGAATGGAGACCTTTTGCAACTGTACTAGAACAAAATCCCAGCCACAGGTCAGACAAAGAAGTACTAAGAGGGAGAAAAGGAAGTAGGGTGAGGTGGAAGGCAAGACCTTTTTATCATGAGAAAAGACTTGCTCAACACGGGGAACTGTACTTTCTCAAACACCCCACTTCTCCTCAGGAGCCCAGAAACAGACTTTCCCTTGGCAAGGAATAAACACCCTGCTTTTGAGAACCTTTAAACCACAACCTGACCACCACTTGACTTTGGGAATGGTCTTGAGAACACGTCATCGTCAGGTTTGGGAGGGGGGTGGAGAAACTACTGAGCATCTTAAGATGTCTTCAATGTAGTGGTCCTATGACTCACTGAGTTTAACTCTTCCATGACTTTAAGTGTGTCCCTTCTCCATAAGTCTCCCCATCTGTAAAATGGAGTTGAATTGACTCCATCCAACATGGAGTTTGATTTCCAAGGGCCCTTCTGGAGGTGGCTCTTGTCTTCTAGTCTATGACCTAACCTTGGAGGGCAGGAGGGGCAAACTTCACAGAGAACAGACTCCTCCCCTTGTCTGTCATCTTGCCCAGTGAACGCCAACCTGCTTTTATGGGTACTCTGTGGCCATATCTCTGTTTCCTTAAACATTTAGTGCAGTAGACATTGCCAGTTGGAGGCCAAGTTGCTGCCAGGCTCATGGCAGGAGAGAGAAAATGAAGAGGCACCTGTAGTCCACTTTGAGACAGAGAATGACCCTGAAGGCTGCTCTTACATGCTGAGTCTCCAGGCCCAAGATTACTATTTCAATAAGGTGTTTTAAGACTGTAAAGTGTAAATCTTGCAAATTCATTCTTTTTTAACATTGTTTGGCTATTAGAGGTGTCTTGCAATTCCATATGAAGATTTTTGAGGACTGGCTTTTGCATTTTACCCAAAAAGGTCACTGGAATTTGATAGTATGTTGAGTCTATAGATTGCCTTGAGGAATGTTGACAACTAAGCAATCTTTAGTTTTCTAATTCAGGAACATAAGATAATTTCTCTCTCATTAATTTTGCTCTTCTTTAATTTATTTTAGCAATGTTTTGCAAGTTTCAATGTACAGATCTTTCAGCTCCCTGGTAAAATTTACTCCTAGGTATTTTATTCTTTTGGATACTATTGTGAATGAAATTGCTTCACTAATTTCTTTTTCAGATTGTTCATTGTTGCAATATAGAAACAATCTTGTGTGTTAAAATTGTACACTCTAGCATTGCTGAATTCCATTACTAGCTCTAGCAGTTTTTTTGTGAATTCTTCAAAATTTTCTCTATGTAGAATCATGTTACCTATGAATAGAGTTAGTTTTACTTTCTTCTTTCAGATATAGATGCCTTTATTTTTTTCTTGTCTCATTTCTCTGGCTAGAATTTTCAGTACAATATAGAACAGCAGTGATTAATGAGGGTATCTTTATCTTACTCCTGATCTTAGAGGGATAGCTTTCACTATCTCACCATTGAGTATGGTATTAGCTCTGGGTTTATCATATTTAGTTTCATTGTGCTGAGACAATGTCCTTCCCTTGCTAGTTTTCTGAATGATTTTGTTATGAAAGGGTGTTAGTTTTTGCTTTTTCTGCATTAATTGAAATTTTTGTTTATTTCATTTTATTAATATGGTATAGTTACATTGATAGCTTTTCTTATATTGAACCACCATTTGTGTTTTTAAGATAAATCACTCTTGGTTATGGTATATAATCTTTTTATTAAAAATATGTTGTATTGGACTTAATTTGCTAATATTTCAATGAGGATTTTGCATACATATACATATATATTTATTTGGAAGACATTTTAGTCTGTGGTTTTCTTTTCCTATGATATCTTTATCTGTCTTTGGCATCCAAATAATGATGGCCTCTTAGAATGGGTTGGGAAGTATTTTCTTCTCTTCAACTTTTTGGAAGAATTTGAGTGGTATTGTCGTTAAAGTTTTTTTAATGTTTGGTAGAGAGAAGCCTGCTTTCAGGGGAGGCCCCCACAGTGCTTCTGTTGTGGCCTAGGCCACTGGCAAGGGTGGGAGTAAGCATCCCACCAGGATTTCAGGCTGATGAAGGGCTGTCTTTAGCTCCTTAAGTATCTAGGGGTGTGGCAGAACCCCTGCCAGTGCGGGGAGTGTCCCCCTTTCTGGTTTACTCCCACTTCTCTCAGATCTTACTAGGAATGAGAAAACCAACAGTACACTGGCAGACACACAGGAGAAAAGAAGAACAAAGACCTTGGGCATAATCATCACCTGGATAGGAACCAAACTGAGTATGATTGAAACCATGAGACAAGAATATGAGACTAGAAATAGAAGTGACCTAGCAAAGAGCTCCACCTACAGTGTTCAGGAGGCTAAAGAACCAAGCCCCTGATGCAAAGATGTCACCAAAGTGAATAAAGCACCTTCCTTTTCCATTGGGAGAGTAAAGACACAGAGAAGGGGTGGCAGCGCCACAACAGAATTGTAAACCAGGAGAGTAGAGAGGAGCTGGTCAAACTTCCTGCTGGAGTTTGTCCCCACCAGGGAACTCCTCTTACATCAATGGCCAAGAGTTGGGGTCCCAATGCCAGAGGCCAGAACTATAAAGGCTCGGAAGCAGCACCATTGGACAGACATCAGAATGGAGGAGGCAGCTAGCATAAATGAGGAGGCAAGAATCCCAATGACCACTTGGGTTTTTAGAAAAAGAGACTCTCAACTTCACCACAGGAAATGTCACAATAAAGGAGGAGCCTGGAGAATAATGCCACACACCTGTCCTATAAGAGGTCTCAGATGAGCTTGGACTGGCTACCCATCTCAAAGTTACTCTTAGAAATTTAACAAGTCCCAGGAGTTCATGTCCTCACTTAGAAAAAGGACATTTATCAGATAAGGAAGAGACCAATGGGCAAAGCATCGATAAACTGATCAACAACATTTATTGACCAACAACTTGCAGAGAGAGGGGAGTCAGTGACCAGATGGGAGTACAAAGGGGGGAGGGTGAAAGGAGGGTCATACATTAGGGAATCAATAATTACACAAACATGACCAAGGTTGTAAGAAAAGAAAATAATAAAAATAGATAGATAGATAGATAGATAGATAGATAGATAGATAGATAGATAGATAGATAGATAGATAGATAAATTTTTTAGATGTTTTGTAGAATTCATCAGTGAAGCTATGTGGTCCTGTGAATTTATTTGTTGGGAGGCTTTTGTTTTTAATTATTGATTATCTCTTTATTTATAAGTCTGCTGAGTTACTTTTCTAATCTTTTACAGTTAGTGTTTTGAGATATTTGTCCATTTCTTTAATTTATCTAATATGCTGCACATAATTGTTCATAGCATCTAATTTAAATATAATATTTAAATATATTACTTAAGTATATTATCCCAGTGCTATCTGGTCTCTGTTATTTCTGATGAGAAATTTGCCCATAGTCTTACTAAAGTTGTCTGTATACTATGAGTCACATCTCTTTTGCTGCTTTCATGTTTTTTTGTTCAGGCCTTCAAATGTTTGGACTTCATGGAGCTTCTTGAATGTATACAGGTTGGGTTTTTCATCAAGTTTGAGACATTTTTAGCCATTATTTCTTCAAATATTCTTTTTTAAAAATTTATTTCACATCATTATAATCCCAGGGATTTACCCCCCCCCCCAACGTATTTCTTCAAATATTGTTTTTGTCTCATTTTCTCTCTGCTCTTTTTCATCATGGGACTCCCGGAATGTATGTGCTCTTCTGCCTAATGCTATCCCACAGGTCTTTTAGGCTCTGATCATTTTTCTTAATTTTTTTTTCTGTTCCTCAAATGGTATCATTGAATTGTGCTCTCCTCTTTATTATTATTATTATTATTATTATTAATTTTATTTTACATTGTTATCTATCCTGGAGTTCTCCCACCACTTCATCACCCTTGAACCATCATCCCAGTCTTCTATGCCTCCTCCTTCCCCCTCTCATGCTCTATGTTTTAATTTTGCTAAAAATTAGTTTTAAATTTTCCTTGTCTGTTAGATTGTTTTCCCTTTACCCCTCATATAAGTGAGACCATCCAGTATTTCTCCTTTTTCTTTCTGGTTTATTTATGCAATCATGATTCCTGCTAGCTTCATCCACATTGCCATGGATGAGATAAGTTTGTCTTTCTTTAACTGATGAGTAGTATTCCATTGTGCACATATACCACAGTTTTCTGTACCATTCGTCTATTTGGGAGCATTTGGGTTGCTTCCACATCCTGACTAATATAAATAAAGCTGCAGTAAACATCTGAGTTACATAAACCTAACAAAAGAAGTGAAAGACCTATACAAAGAAACTATAAAATATTGTTAAAAGTAATAGAAGAAGCCTTAAAGAAATGGAAATACATTCCCTGCTTATGGATTGGAAGAATTAACATCATCAAAATGACCATACTGCCAAAAACAATCTACAGATTCAATGTGTTCCCAATAAAAATTTCAATGCCATTCTTTTAAGAGATAGAGCAAAAAATACTGAAATTCACATGGAACAATAAAAGACCATGGATAGCCAAAACACCCCTGACCAACACAAGAGAGAGTGAAGGTATTTCACGCCCAGACTTCAAATTATATTAAAAAGCTGCAATAATTAAAACTGCATGGTACTAGAATAAAAACAGACACACAGACCAATGAAATAGAATCGAAAGCCCAGAAATAAAGTCACACGTGTATGGTCAACTAATTTTCAACAAATGGGCGAAAACTATACAGTAGAACAAGGACAGTCTCTTCAATAAATCGTGCTGAAAAAACTGGATTGATGTATGCAAAAAAAATGAATCTGGACCACTCCCTCATATCATGTACAAAAACCAACTCAAATGGATAAAAGACTTGGATGTAAGACCTGAAACCGTGAAGTACACAGAAGAAAATATGGGCAAAACACTCCAAGACTTACATTTCAAAAATCTCTTTCAGGACACATCTACAGATGCTAAAAAAATGAAGGAAAACATAAACATCTTTAACTACATGGAATTAAAAGGCTTTACACAGCAAAAGAGACAATAAACAAAACAAAAAGAAACCCAACTGAATTCGAAAAAATCTTCCCCCAATGCACAAGTGATAAGGGCCTGAATTGTGGTGTTTTCAAGTTCACTAACTCTTTCTTCTATCAGTGTAAATCTGTTGTTTAACTATTCCCAACTCCTCAGTGAGTTTTGCATTTCAATTATAGTTTTCAAGGCTTGAATTTGTGCTGGTTTCTTTTTACAAATCATTTTCCTGTTTTCCTTCAGTTCTTTGCCTATGGTTTCCATTAGCTCTTTGAGCATATTTAAAGTGGCTGATTTGAAATCTTTATCCAATTAAGTTCAATGCCTTGTTTTTATTTATATTTTTTTCTTTAAATGGTGCATATGTTCCTGTTTCTTTGTACATTTGGTATTTTTGTCAAATAGTAGATATCTGATAATTTTAATAGCCAAAAAGATCAGATTCTCCACCCTCCCCAGGGTTTGCTGCTGCTGACTGTTGAAGGTTGCAATGATATATTTGGTAACTTTCAAAATATTTTTACAAAAATCATATTCCTTGTCATGTGTGATCACTGATATCTCTGTTCATCTTGTATTCAGCAAGTGTTTACACTAATGATTCATTGCCAGAAGCATTGTATAGTGGCCCTTTTCTCAAGTCAATGTTTGCTTGGTTGCTGTATCCCTTTGACTCTTTTCTGGATTTCTGACAAAGTTGATACTGATGGGTTTTTTTGTGACTTTCAATGTACCTATGGAGAGATAGGTGCTTGGAGCAGCTGAAATTGCCATTTGGCTGATATCACTCAGATCTAGGTTTGTTGTCCAAGGTACCTTTCAGTGGAGGCAGTGTGTCTAGTCTGAATCTTCTTGGCCATCAGGAAATCTGGAGCCATTTTGTTCTGTGTAAGGCAAAATCTCCATGTGCTGAAGCTAGTTTGAATCTGTGATAGTCTCCTAGTGGGATGGTTTAAAGAATTTATTTGAGCCAAATCTCTGGAGAATGGTTGGAATGCAGAACTGCCTGGAGACAGGAATGGATGAGAGCATGATAATTCTTTTAATAATTGCTACCATTTAGGGAGCCTTGACCTTATGCCAGACACTGGGCTAAGTGCTTTTTGTGCATGATCTTTTCTTTGTCTTGGCAGCTATGAGGATCACTATCATTGAGACCAAGCAGAGTAAGCTCCTGTTCAGAGTTACACAGCAGAACTAGAACTGGACCACAGGTCTGTATGATTCCAAAGCTGCTTAATGGCAATGAAATGCCTCCTCCTGAAACTCCATGGGATTTGCACTTCAAACTCAGAGACACTGGCAACCTGTCATATGACCCCTCTAGTAGAGGAAAGGTGATGTCTATGAACCACATGTACTTTAGCTATTATATTATTCAGTTCTGTAATTTCTATCTGGTTCTTTTAATAATTTCAATCTATTGATATTCTCTTCCATACATTGTTTTCTTGATTTCTTTTAGTTCTCTGTCCATGCTTTTATTTAGTGCCTTCAGCATATATGAGTTTCTTTAAAGTCTATGACTCACTCATGCCCAGGGTGAATTCCAAGAAGCTAGTAGCCTGGTGCTATGTTTCTTTCCTTACCACCACTCCTACTCATCCTCTGCTTCCTGTACCACCAAGTTTAAATTCACAAAAATGAAGATTTGGGTTATTCAGTTCAGAAAGGGAAAAGTAGCTGCTCTCTGCTTTGGCTAAGGACAGATTAAAAAAAAATAAAGTGAAAACTGTGGAACTATTTTTAATAACCAGTAATTTCTAGTACCAGACACAGTGATCATTATATGTTATATCGCTTATTATTCACAACCACTTGTGGGTAATGAAATGAGAAAATGAAAATCCAGAAGTTAAATAATTTGTCCAAAGTCACATAGCCCATAGCAGGATCTATCCATTCAACCACTGGTATGTATATACCAAGTACTAGGCATTGTGCAAACAGTGATTGAAACAACCAGCTATCAAATAAATATAGAACATAATAAGCATAATAAGTGCTTCATTAAAAAATAAAGGAGGGCTGTAGATGAGAGAGTGCTTTGGGAGGTTAAAGCTGAGGCAGGAGCTGTTTTAGATGCAGAGCAGGCCTCTTGGGGGGATATGAACTTTGACTAGAGATAAGAATGAAGGGAGGGAGGGAACCTTGTTATAATCTGGGGAAAGAACAGCCTAATCAGTGGGAATCCAAAGGAAAAGATCCAAGGTGCCTCGTTAGTGCAGTAGGTAGCGCGTCAGTCTCATAAAGGAAAAGATCCAGAGGAACAAATGAATTTGGTCTGTTAAAGGACAGCAAGAAATGATGGCTCATGGAATGACATGGTGATGGGAGAGCCTTGAGGTATACAACAATGTAAAAAATAATGTGTGTGATCAATAAAAAAGAGAACAAAAAGGTACAGCAAGGAAGCAATGTGGGTAGAGGGGAGTGGAAGGGGAGGGGTGATGCAATTAGACGATGTGCAGTTTTGTTGCCCACAGTGAATTCTTGGGGTTTAGTGTGATGAGAAGCCAAAGAAGGGCTTTGAGCAAAGGAATGACATGATGTGAGTGGTGTGATGTTTTAAAATCTCTTTCCAGCTTCTGTGGAGAATGGAGTCTAGAGTAAGTGTGGAGACAAGCAGACCAGTGAAAGGCATACAATCATCCAGACAGACGTGAAAAGGAATTGGCTCACACTCAGTGTGCTTCTAAGTGAGGGGAATGCAGTTGGGGGCTGAAGCTGTCAGCATTGTTGGTGGATTGGATGGGGCATAGGTGAAAAAAAATAGGGAGCCTGTTCACGCTTTGCTTTGAGCATCCAAGTGAATGGTGGAAAGGGGTATAGAGACCAGAAGGGGACACATGTCTGTGTATTTTGGGTTTGGGGTAAAGGTTTGTATACTTGTGTGAGTGACTCCAGTGGTCTGGGCTTTCCCTTAAACATTTTCACCTTGTAGGGATCTAGTCCCAGAATAAGGTGCTGGGGGAGATGCTGAAAACTCTCTTCCTGTTTTCTTGAAAGATGGAGACATTGTCGTGGCTGGTTGGAGACTGACTTGTTTTGAGGTGTGGCCCCACCAGATGGCCCCTTGAAATCTCTTATGAATTGAGGATTCTCTTCTGTGATCTCTGACCTGGAGGTGGGAGGAGGGATTTTCTCTTTCAACTAACATTTTTCCTTTTCCACAGCCTGATCCCTTTTAGATTCAGTCTAATTTCTTACAGGCCTTGGGTTAATTTGCACAGCTGGGTTTTTCATCTGGGTAATTGCCATTTGCACCAATTGCCTTGCTGGCTCCAGGCAGGATGAGACTACAGCCCCAGAGCAGGACATAAGATCCTGAAACTGCCTTTATAAGAGTACCCTGGGCTCATGATGGACCTGCCACAGCCCAGCCAGATGCCTGCCTCAGTCTACTCTGTCTTCTCAACTCCCTGGCAGGGAAGCCTGCATTCCAGCCTCAAGTAGGCTTCATGGACACCAGCATCCTGGGAGGTCAGGAAATGAGTCTGGAGACATACATACACACACAAACAAAGGGAGGAAGAAGGGCAAACAGAGAGATACAGACAGAGGTAAGAAGCATGCAAATATAGAGGAGGTAAGAATAGCAGTGAAGGAGAGGACAGAAATAGTAACAGACATAGAAAGACAACTAAAGACTTAGAAATGGAGCAATAAAGATAATCAGGCAGAAAACAGAGACATTGGTATGGGAGAGGTGCACAAGGATAGAGTGGGAAATGGTGAGTGGCAGCAACAGAGGATGTGAGACTGAGATACAGAGAAAAACACGCAAAGTAGGCAGTGTGGACAGAGAAAGGCCCAAAGGCCCAACTATTAATATTACAAATATGAGAAGTGGTACTTTCCATTTTTGTAGCTCAAAAAATGGTTGAATATTAGCAGCTTCATATGGTTCAATCTTAATGTTCTAATACCATCCCACGGAGCCCTCGTAGGTGGTGGTGGCAAGGTTCAATCTTGAATGAAAGCAACCCATGATCAGAGATGAGTTTGGAAAAGATAGCTCCTGAGGCCAGTATCATTTGGATATGTAAGGCTGGAGGCCAGGGGAGCAAGGGGGAAGAACTGGGTCAAAGGTCTAGGCAAGAGATGGGAAAGTTTTGAAGTATAGCAGGGGC
Source organism: Uropsilus gracilis (assembly GCA_004024945.1). Taxonomy (NCBI): domain Eukaryota; kingdom Metazoa; phylum Chordata; class Mammalia; order Eulipotyphla; family Talpidae; genus Uropsilus; species Uropsilus gracilis. The sequence continues at coordinate 58,206 of PVHY01006179.1, forward strand.
AAAAATATTGGAATGAAATGGTTAAAGACATCTCTAATGAAACATCTAGGGAACTTGATGATAGAAGAGGAGGAGAAGGGAAACTAGCCCAGTTTTCAATGCCAGGCTCAGACCCCATGAGGGTATCAGGAAACTTCTTTGGCTCTTGCCCCCGGCTCAGGTTTCTGGCTCATCAGACTCTAAGCCTGGGCTCTCAGCAGTGTTGGGGCCATTTGCCCCTGCCTGGGATAGCATTCACAACCCCCTATACATTCTGGAGCCTGAGTACCTACATTGGAACCCCTGTGTGAGCCTGGGTGAGACACTTAATGTCTTTGAGTTTCACATTTCCTGCCTGGCCCGGAAGTCAGTATAAGGATTCAGTGGAGTGACATGCAAGATGGTCAATAAGTGTGAGCTCTTCTCATTATGTTGGCTGTTAGTCACTGTTTGCTTGTTTGTGTTCCCTACACACATGTGTTGGAGTGCATTTATGTTTGTGTGTCCAACCTTCCCTCTCCAGGATCACACAGGACTGGCCAGTTGTCCAGAGCCTCGATTGAATTCCCTTCTGTTCTGTAAAGATCATGGAAGCAACTGACAGCAACTTCTGTCAGGTACATGACAACGACCTGGTCCCAGGTTTTGAAAGGCCCAATCTCATAATTCTATTAAAAAACATTAACATAGAGCTGTCAGTGTTGGTTCAAAGAAGCAGGACCATTGCAGGTTATCTATTAGGGAGATAGAATTCCCACCATTTGGGGATTGGATGAAGAAGCCTACACCTGCCTTCTGATTGTGGAGGACTGTGGTCTCTGCACCTGGTGGTGGCACTGTTTAAGTGAATAGGGCTGGGAGCCAGGAAGAAAAGCCTGAGGTAAGGTGAGAAAGAATAAGGATAAGGCAGAACCCTTCTGCCCCTACCTCAAGTCTCCATGCCTGTTCCTGACCCAGAACTTCTTGAAGCTCCAGAAGATCTGGGGGAGCCACCGGGCCACAGGACTGACTGCTGCCCCAGGCCAACAAAGGTAAGATAGCAGGGGGGGGTCACACTGTAGATGGTTTCAGCAGCATCTCTGTGTCAGTCCACAGAGTACAGCAGGTGCATCCCCACCCCACCCCCCAATCCTTTGCACATGCCCCTTGTAGACAACCCTAACCTGGAAAAACACACAGAAGACAAGTCCAAGAAACTACTGAGTCAAGTGAAACTTAATTCCAGGACTCCTTCAGGTTCGCCTCACCAAGAGAGAAGAGTACATGGCTCTCAATTGCACTATGAGAGTGACTTTATCAATATCTGGTGTTCCATGGCAGCTGCCATTGCCTCGGCGAGTGACTACACCATCCCATGGGCACTGGGCTCCTTCTACTTGTGTCTCCACGGTGGGAGGGTCCCACTGTCTTGGAAAGCTCCAGCCTGCTTGGCCTGTGGGAA
>PVHY01006179.1:59725-76744 GCA_004024945.1 Uropsilus gracilis
GGGGGGGGGGGCGGCGGGAAACAATGGTCTTGCCATTTCACTCTCACTCCACTTAGTCCTCAGGAGGGATAAGAAATACACAAACATTGCAAACAGCGACATAGAACACGTGAGGGACCAGATAAGGATCCTGCCAATACAACTGGGCAGGACGCAGGAGAAGGATTATCAAGGATCATAGAATATAATGGACTGGAGAAATGACCATGGTGAAGACATATCACAGAAATGCATCTACAACCTCATCAGGAATGGATGAATCAAGACCACATTTCAGGATATGCCACTCAAGAAAACAAGGAAAATAAGGAGCTCCTCCCATACCATGCGTGAGAAGGCTCCACAACAAATCTACAAACAGAGAGATTGAAGATGATCCACAAAGGCCATCAGTGGATCCCTACTCTCACCAAGAAACCTCATTACAGAAAACGACTGGGAATAAGAACCCCCAAGTCAGAAGGCAGAGCTATGGGGTGAAGAGGCAACGGATATGCAGGGAGAATGAACTGGATTGGGCAGCAAGCAATGAGAAGACACTGTTAAGCCTCAAATGAGCATGGACAGGCTGCCCAACGCAAAGCTAAGACTACAATCCTTCACGCACAGAATGCCGTGTACCAGGAACATAGTCCCTCACCTGTCAAATAGACACAATCACAGAAAAGGAAGAGAGACCAATGGACTCAACATAAATCAATAAACAAGAGAGTAGTCTGAGTGAATGGACGGGCCATCAGGGGTAGGGAGGGTGGGGGAAAGACATCTCAGCAACCATTTATCTATGTAAGGAATTTTAAAAATTATCAAATTAAACAACAGGTGTAAAGTGGGCATAACACTGTTCACACTAAACAGTGCATGCTCAGTACCTATTTATAGAAAGAGTCACAGATCAGGAGTCAGTCATATCCCAGATCAGCCAATTCCTCATTCTGATACTGGACAAGTCATTTCAAATCTGGGTTTTACTTTTCCTATTTATAAAATGGGGATAATCACACATATTTTATATAGTTGTTGTGAAAAAATGCATGCAAACAGTCTAGTCAAGTGATCAAAACTTTACATGGCAGTTTTCACTGCTTCTTAATATACATTTACTCAGTTTCCCTCAAAGCCCACAGTATGCATGACAGCAATCTCATTCACTCATGGCAGCCTGCTTCCTCTGTTTGAGCCTTGGATTTGATTCCAGGTTACTGTCTAGCTGCACACAGGCCCTGCTACTGCCCCAGGAACAGAGTTCCTGAGACCCAAATTCTTGACCGTTGAACTATCTCCCATCCCTAGGCATCTTTCTGATAAGCTCTCTGGTGTTTGCTTCCATCCAGATTCTCTCTGCACACAAGAACCAGTTCTTTGTCCCATCTCTTCCCCATGGTGTCGTATTCATCCCAGTACAACACCAGATCTGCCTGTGAGGTAGGGAGTCACTTCCTTCTATAGCTCAGAGTCCTAGACTCACTTCTGCCTAGGCAGTTTCAGATGGTATATATTCCAAGTATTCCACTGAGCCTCTCTCAATTCCTAGATGTGCTTCGTGAATGAGTCCATGGGTGCCTTTATTTGTGGTACAGGTGATAACAGTGTGCAGAAGAGGGCTATCTGGCAAGTTCCAGGCCTAAGAGTCCAAGGAGCCATGAAATACTTGGCCAGGGGGCCAGCATCCCAGAGAGGATGATGCCAGATCAGAGGAGGTGATGTGACTGATAGGAAGGATCCAGTAGGCAGAAAGCAGGCATCAGGAGGATGTGGAGGATGTGAAGGCATCACTTAGCTAGGGTGTCCAGCTAAGTCAAGAAGGATGGTTTCTACAGACAGGGTCAGGCTAAATCTAGAGCCCAGCAAGTCAGTGACATTAAGAGAATAAGGAGTGCAGTATTGGAAGCCAAGATGGTTGACACTACTCTCTCTCCCTGTGTGATTCAAACTATCCATTCATTACATATTTATTGAGCACCTACCACATGTCATGTCTTTTTCTAGGTACTGGGGATACCACATAAGATACTGGGGATACCACAGAAGATCCTGCCTTATACTCTACCAGTCAGACCCAGGTAATACACAAATAACTACACAACTTGTCCAGTGATAAGTAAAGATTGAGAGAGAGAGGAAAGGAAGGTAGGTAATAGGAGTGACAATGACTGGATAGGTCAGATGGTAACATCATTACATTAAGGTGACATTGAGGCAGAAATTGAAGACTATGAGGACACATGCTATTAAATTATGTGGACAGACTATTTCCAGTAGAGGAGAGAGCTGGTGTGAAGGCACAGAGGTATATGTGTGTGTGTTCAGGGACAGTAAGATAGAGTAGAATGAGAAATGGGGGTGAGGGAGTGGAGGAAGAGATGGTTCAGAGAGGTAGCTGGGGGGATACATCTTGCAGGGCCTTGAATATCATGTGGCTATTGTTCTGAGGAGAATGTAACTGCTGGAGGTTTTGAGCAGACTCTGACTTATGTTTAATAGAAGTAACGGTGGTTGCTATGAGGTGAACTGAGTAGTATATAGGGCAGGAGTGAAGATAGAGAAAGCAGTAAGGAGGATATTTGGATTTTGCCCCTGAGAGGCAATGGTAGTTTGGACCCACATGGAATTAGCAAGGTGATAGAAGTGGATTATGGATCTTTTCAGAAGGCAAGCCAGTAAGATCTCCAGCTGAGGAGCAGGGATCATCCCAGGGTATAATTTGGTCTCTGTTGAGTTAAGGATGGAGGAACCAAGTTTCCGGGAGAGATCCCTTCTGCCTTTCACACCATACCTTCCCCAACATGCTCCATTATTCCTAAGCAACCAGTGAAGCTGTACTTAACACAGACTCAACCCCTTCAAGTCAGGCTCTAAATCATTGCAGAAAGCCAATTATCTTTTTTTGTTTGTTTCCAATATCCTAGTTAAGAGATTTTTTAAAAATAATTAAAAATTTTTTGTGGGAAGAAAACAAGTTACATAGATAGGTACACATATTACAATACCAAAATTACAAAATAATAACCATGCAAAATAATATATTATTTACTGATGTGTGATTTCAAAGTTTCAAACACCACTGGCATGGCAAACATCAGATCCAGTGCACTAATTATCTCTGGAAATATATAACGGGGAATAGGATAGAAGAGATATTCACAGAAAATATCAACTATCACTGTGATGGTTGTTCTTTTTATAAATTTAATTTAATTTTTTTTAAATTTGCATATATATGTATTTATATTAAATTATTGCATTATTGTGTACCCCAGGGCTTTCCCACTTCACTAACACCTGTTAACCATCCTGATCTTTTGTGCTCTTCACCTCCCCTTCCTTCTTCCCCCTCCTCCTCTCTTGCTCCATTGTTCATTCCCATGGATTGTTTTTATTTTTTTCTTATTCATTTGTTTGTTTTTCCCTATATCCATGATATAAGTGAGACCATCCTGTACTTCTCTTTTTCTTTTTGACTTATTTCTGCTAATATGAGTCTTTCTAGTTCCATCCATGTTGCTGTGAATGACATGTGTGTGTCCTCCTTGATTGATACGTAGTATTCCATCGTGTACATATACCACATTTTTTTAGCCAATCATCTGTTTGGGGGCATTTGGTTTGTTTCCAAATCTTGGCAATTGTAAACAGAGCTGCAATGAACATGCGCGTATAGGTATGTGTTTTAATTAATGTTTTCATGTCCTCTGGGTAGATTCCTAGTAGTGGGATTGCTGGATCAAATGGTAAGTCCACTTGTTTGAGAGTCCTCCACACAGTCTTCCATAGTGGCTGGACCAGTTTGCACTCCCACCAGCAGTGTAAGAGAATTCCTTTTTCTACACATCTGTGCCAGTATTTGTAGTCCATTTTATTTATAGAGGCCATTCTTACTAGTGTAAGATGGTATCTCAGTGTGATTTTAATTTGCATTTCCCTGATTATTAGTGATGTGGAGCATTTTTCATATGCCTATTAGCCATTTGTATCTCCTCTATGGTGAGGTGTCTTTTTAGTTCTTCTCCCCATTTTTTGAGTGGGTTTTTTGCTTTGTTTTTTAGAGCTGTAGGAGCTCTTTGTGGATATTTGTTATCAGACCCTTGTCACTTGTCTGGAGGGCAAAAGTTTTCTCCCAGTCAGTTGGGTTTCTTTTTGTTTTGTCTATTGTCTCTATTGCTGAACAGAACCTTTTTAGTTTTTTTGTTTTTGTTATTGTTTTGTTTTGTTTTTGAGACTAGTTCTCGCTATTTTTGCCCGTGGAACTGCAGGCTCTCGTTGCCCAGGGTACCACAGACTCAAGCAATCCCCAGTCTCAGCTTCCCAGGTAGCTGGGATTACAGACGCACGCCACCACGCCCAGCTATTTTTTTGGAACTAGGTCTCGCTACAGGCCCCAGGCGGGACCCGAACCGCAATCCCTAGCCCCAGCCGCTTTGCTTCATAGGCTGAAGCTTACAGGCACGAGCCACTGTGCCTGGCCAGAAACTTTTTAGTTTGATATAGTAACAGCTGTTTATGTTTTCCTTCATTTTTTTTTTTGCTGGCCATAGTTGTTTCCCCAAATGGATTTCTGAGGTGAAATTCATGAAGGGTTTCGCCCAGATTTTCTTCTATATATTTTATGGTTGCAGGTCTCACTTCCAGGTTCTTTATCCATTTTGAGTTCATTTTTGTACAGGGTGTGGTTTTGTCCTGGTCCATTTTTTACACATTTTGATCCAGTTTTCCCAGCAACATTTACTGAAGAGGCTATCCTTGTTCCAGGGTATTTTTTTTTCTCTTTTGTCAAAGATTAGTTGACCGTATATGTATGGTTTTATTTCTGGGTATTCAATTCTGATCCATTAGTCTGTCTGTGTTTGTACCAGTACCATGCTGTTTTAAGTATAATGGCTTTGTAGTATAGTTTGATCTGGAATAGTAATACCTCCGTTCTCTCTTATTTTTGTCAAAAGGGTTTTGGCTATTTGGGGGATCTTTTGCTGTTCCATATGAATTTCTGTAATTTTTGTTCTATCTCTTTAAATTATGTCATTGGGATCTTTATTGAAATTGCATTGAATCTGTAGATTGCCTTTGGTAGTATGGCCATTTTGATAATGTTGATTTTTTCCAATCCATGAACAGGGAATGTCTTTCCATTTTTTAGCATCATCTTCTATTTCTTTTAAGAATGTTTTATAGTTTTCTTTGTATAGGTCTTTTACGTCTTTGTTAGGTTTATTCCCAAGTATTTGATTTTTTCTTTTTTTGGTACAATGGTAACTGTTTTTTTTTTAATTTCTTCTTCTGATTGATTCTTTGCAAATATGAATGCTGTTGATTTCTGTGAGTTAATTTTGTATCCAGCTACCTTACTGAATGAATTTATTATTTCAATCAGCTTTTCTGTCAATTTTTCTGGGTTCTCTACATAGAGTATCATATCACCTGCATATAATAATAACTATATTTCTTCTTTCCCTATTTGGATTCCTTTTATGTCTTTAATTCTTGTCTTATTGCCCTAGCTAGGACTTCCAGAACTATATTGCAAAGGAGTGGAGAGAGTTGGCATCCTTGCCTGGTTCTGGACCTTATTTGAAATGGTTTCAGTTTTTCCCCTTTGAGGATGATATTTGCTGTGGGTCGGTCGTATATAGCTTTTATTATGTTGAGGTATGTTCCTTTTATGCCAATTTTTTCCAGGGCTTTCATCATGAAAGGATGCTGAACTTTATCATATGCTTTTTCCGCATCTATCGATATGATCATATGGTTTTTGTTTTTCTTTGTTGATGTGATGGATTATGTTGATTGATTTTCAGATGTTGAACATCCCTGTTCCCCTGGGATGAATTCCACTTGGTCATGATGGATTATCCTTTTGATGCAATATTGCATTCGGTTTGCCAGAATTTTGTTTAGAATTTTTGCATCTGTGTTCATTAGGGAGATTGGTCTATAGTTTTCTTTCTTTGCACTATCTTTATTTGGTTTTGGAATTCGTGTAATGTTTGCTTCATAGAAGGCATTTGGTAGCTTTCTTTCTTTCTCAATTTTTTGAAAGACTTTTAACAGTACCGGTGACAGTTCCTCTTTGAACATTTGGTAGAATTCATTTGTGAAACCATATGGACCTGGGCTCTTGTTTTTAGGGAGAGTTCTGATGACTGCCTCAATTTCACTGCTTGTGATTGACTTGTTTAAGTTTTCTATTTCTTCTTTGTTCAATTTTGGATGACTATTGTTTTAGGAGTTTGCCATCTCTTCCAGATTGTTGTATTTGTTTGTGTATAGATGTTCGTAGTAGTCTCTAAATATCTTTTGGATTTGTGCTGGGTCTGTTGTAATATCTCCCTTTTCATTTATGATCCTGTTTATTTGAGTTTTCTCTTTTCTTTGTAAGCCTTGCAAGGGGTTTATCTTTTTTATTTATTTTTTCAAAGAACAGCTTTTGGTTTTATTTATCTTCTTGATGGTCTTTTTGGTTTCTATTTCATTAATCTCTGCTTTTATTTTTGTTATTTCTTGTCTTCTGGGTTTTGGATTTTTTTGTTGCTCTTTTTTCTAAGTCATCAAGTTGGGAGATTAGGCTATTTCTTTTGGCTGTTTCAATTCCGTTTATTTGGGCCTGTATTGCTATGAACTTTCCTCTTAATACTGCTTTTGCTGTGTCCCACACATTTTGGAATGTTGTGTCATCACTGTCGTTTTCCTCCATGTAGATTTTAATTTCTTCTATGACTTCCTCTTTTACCCAGTGATCTTCCAGAAGCCTAATGTTCAGTTTCTGTGAAGTGTTTACTCTTCTTATTTTCTTTTCACTGTTGATTTCTAATTTGATGCCTTTATGATTGGAGAAAAAGGTTGGTAATATTTTAATCTTTGTGTATTTGTTCAGGTTTGTCTTGTGGCCAAATACATGATCAATATTAGAGAATGAACAATGTGCATTTGACAAGAAAGTGTATACTTTTTCTTGGGTGTGTAGTGTCCTGTATATATTTATTAGAGCCATTTGGTCTAGCTCTTCCTTTAAAGCTTTTGTTTCTTTGTGAAGTTGCTGTTTTGTTGATCTGTGTTCTGTTGAGAGTGGTGTGTTAAAATCTCCTTCCACATATGTATTCTCACCAATATTTTATTTCAGTTCTACTAATAGTTGTTTTATGAATTTTGGTGCTCCCTCATTAGGTGCATATATGTTGATTTTTATTTTGTCTGTTTGGTGGATTGACCCTTTAACCATTTGGTAGTGGCCGTCTTTATCCTTTGTCACTTTTGTTAATTTGAAGTCTGCTCCTTCTGATATAAGAATGGCAACCCCTGCTTTCTTGCAGGAGCCATTTGTTTGTAGCATAACTTTCCAGCCCTGCACCTTCAGTCTATGCTTATCCTTGGAGGCAACAGAATGGTGGGTTCTATTTTCTGATCCAGTCTGCAACTCTCCGTCTTTTGATTGCAGAGTTTAGACCATTGACATTTAGGGTGATTATTGATGCTTGACATTCTAATTTTTTCTGGGTTATCATTTTTGGGGTTTTGTTTTCTTTTTTGTCTGTTTTTTTCTTCTTGTAGCTTTGATCTTGAGGCCTGCAAAAAATTTTGGAGTAGGGAATTATTGGTAGCAAATTTCTGGTGACTTTGCTTGTCAGAGAAGATTCTAATTTTTCCTTCATCATAGAGGAAGGATAGCTTTGCAGGGTAGAGTATACTTGGCTGGCACTTTTTTTCTTGGAGTTTTTTTTTTTTTTTTGTAGATGTGACTCCATTCTCTCCTTGCATTTAGTGTCTCTTCAGAAAAATCTGAGGTCAGTCTGATGGGTTTTCCTTTGTAGGTTATCTGTTTCTTTTCTCTAGCCATTCTCATTATTTTTTCCTTACCTTGGGTTCTTGGAAGTATTATGATGATGTATCTTGCTGTGGCTTTCTTTCATTAAAGTAGTTTGGTGTCCTTTTGACTTCCTGTATGTCTATTTTCGTTTCTTTCTTCAGATTTGGGAATTTCTCCTCTATTATTATATTGAAAAGCCTTTCAGTTCCCATGATTCTCTCCTCTCCTTCTGAGATTCCTATTATTCTTTTGTTTGTTTTCTTTAAGAAATCTGACATATCTCTGAACTTTTCTTCAGTCCTCTTACTTTTTTTTTCTCTCTTTTTCTTTCTTTTCCTCTCTATTTCTGTATCCTCAAGTGTACTGATTCATTCTTCAATTTCATCTAATCTGCTTCCATGGCTTTTCTGTACATTTTTGAGCTCCTCTATTGCAACCTTTAAATCTTGAGTCTCTTTCAATGTCAATTTTAGGAATTCATTTTCATTCTTCAGTTTCTTGATTAGGTTAAACATATTGATGCTTTCTTTTTTATATGTTTCTACTTCTTCCCTTAGTGCATTAAATGCTTCTATAATTCTGTTGTCCTTTTTTTCTGATTCTTCTCTTATCTGTTAGAGTGCATTTAACATTTTGATGTTGGAATCTTTGTCTGAGATACACATCATTTCTTCAGTGTTTTCTTTGGTGTTTTCTGGAGATTGTCTTTTATTTGGTGATGATGGATTATTTCCTGTAGGGTTTGCTTGTATGTCTACAGTTTTTCTCTTAATGATGTTTTACTTTCTAACTTGTTGTAAAAGTTAGAAACCATGGATCTGGTGATGGTTGGCATGCTGATTGTAATGTTTTCCAGATTGAAAGTAGATCTGTAGTTTAGTTTAGTGAGCAGCACTGGCGCCAGTGACTTCCAGCATCTAACCTGAGTGGGGGAAAGGTCAGGAAGATTCCCTCTGGAACCTGGCTGAAGGGGGTGGCTTTCTGAATCTGTGGCAGCAGTGCGGCACAGAGAAGGGACACTCCCAGAGGCCTGGTAGTGGGCCAGTGACTTCTGGCATCTAAACTGAGTCAGGGAAAGGTCAGGTGGTTTCCCTCCAGAACCTGGCTGAAAGGGGTGGCTCTCCAAATCTGCAGCGGCAGTGGTGGCGCAGAGAAGGGTCCCTCCCAGAGGTCTGGTGGTGGGCCAGTCAAAGCCAATTATCTTTGAGGATTCTTTCAGTCGTCCATGAAGTTGGAACCAATCACCGCCTCATGAGGCAAGCCCCATGTGAGGTTGTTAGAGTTATAGGGTAACTTCAAAAGGGAGAGAGATGGCTTCTTCCCTTTGAAGAATGTGAATTCTCACCTGTGCTCTTAACAAAACTCAGAGCAAGATCTATGGACAGGCACACATAGAAAGGTTAGTAAAGTGTTTATTTGCTAGGGAACCAGAGTGGGAGGAGAGAGAGGACAGGGAAGAGAGGGAGGGGGAAGGAGGAGAAAGAGAGAGAGATTAATTGGTTCTTATTGGTAGCAATGTCTGAACTGGGATCCTGGGTGCATGCTGAAGGTAGACAAATGAAGCCCCCTGTAGGCCCACATATGTTCAGTTTTATACCAGTTATGACTGCTTAATACCATGCCTAGTTTCCAGCAATCCTCCCTAAGAAGTTAAAGAATCTTGGCAGATCTGTGGCATGATTGGAGTTATAGTCCTCAGAGCCTGGGATCTCTTTGGCATGGAGGTAAGGGTGGAGTTCATTCAGAACATACTGTCCCTCCAGCATTAGAGGTCACGTGGTATGAAAAAAGCATCATGGAACACATCTGAGTATGGTGAGATGATGTCACCAGTTCCACTGTACAAATGTCTGGACTTTACCCTTCCTGCTCTGCCCTGCAGATCTCACAGGGTCATCCATATGAACCTGTCTGCCCACATTGGATCCTGCTAGACTCTGACCTAAGGTACCTCACCTAGCAACCTCTCCCTGTCAGAAGAAACAGAAGCCATCTAAAACCTTCCATGTGGCAGGCTACTGCCCCTGCCATTCCAAGCAAGAGCTTCACCAAAACTCATGAGTTTGGGGGTTTGGAGCTCTTCCTCCACACCTATTTCCAACACTGGCTCTCACAAAGCTTTCAGTCGGAGTCAGTTGAGAATGAATTCTGTAGCAGCTGCCCTTCTAGCTTTTCCTGATTTACATCTTCATGTTCCTCATTCATTCTGCGATATATTCCATGCCTCATGCCCACACAGCTCCTCTCCCTCCCCCAAAGGTGAGAGAGAGATCCAAAGCCCTCAGTTCTCGGGGTTTCCCACATCTCAACATGAGGTCAAAGCAGACTTTATTGCATCCAGACAGTCTGCCACTGTTACCTCCCAGTCCACAATCCCTGGAGGAGTCCCACCACCCTGTTGACTTGGCTTCAGCACTGCTCTGTCAATCAGGAGGAGGTAGCAGCATCCACCCTGAAAGCATATCTCATTTCTTCACTTCTTGAGACTCCAGGAACATGATGGATTCTTTTCATCAGCCATGATCCCCTCAGCAGTAGATTCTTTTTTACTGAAACCTTTTGACAGGGCAGGAAGGTAAGATTAGGAGAAAAAGAAGAGACCAGAAAAGGGGGGGAAGCATGTCTTGGAGTTTTCATTATGTAGTTCCAGGGGCAGGGGAAGCCAGGGATGAGCAGTGCTAGGCCTGAGAAGGGCTGACCTCTACATATGGCCTGTGAAGATGAGGGTTAAGGGTTAAGACTAGTGTGTGCCTCTTGGCCTCCCTGCCCTTCCATGGCATCAGAAGTTCTCCTAGCCCTGAAACTCAGACAGCATGTGGCAAGCAGCTGGCTTCTGGATTCTGTGAAAACTATGGCCACAGTTCACCAGTCAGGCCTAAAAATATATAGGCCTTAGGGTGCAACTGAGAGAGATGGGTCTTAGGGCACATGGTTCCAGCCTTAGAGTCTGGGTAGTCTTTCCTTCTGTCTTTGGGTCAAAGAAATGGTAGGCATCATTCATTGATTCTTGTTCACTCCATCTTTGCTGCCTTCCACTACCAGCCTCAGATTCCTCTGAGCTCTCCCTCGTAAGCCACGCAGAGAGTACAGGTGTGGTTAATTCCCTAGCCCAGCAAAGGTCCCTAGAAAGCTACCTAGTCTTCTCCCAACACCAATTCTGTCTTGATAATAAAAGAGATTGTGCCTAATAGAGCACTGATTAGGTAGCCATTGTTATGAATTCCATTTCATAGATGAGCAAGTTGAGGCTTAGTGAGGAGAGTTACTTGCTATAGAGGTATTTGATTGTAACACAAATGTGGACTGTAGAAATTGGATCTGTTTGCAGCCTTTGTGGGCTCTCTGCATTGAGTTATTTTGCCCCCCTCCACTTCCCCACCTTCTTTCCTCTGTCTCCTCCCTTTTCTACTCCACACCCACGTCAGCCTCTGCTGTATGTACCCTCTTTCACCTCCCACCCCAGGCTTCTTGCAAACCAGTTAGCAGCCAGCTCCCTCCCTTGGCTGAAACAGAGTTAGTTCCTCCAGATACATGTTTTTACCAGACCAGATAAGGTTTCATCATTGCAGCAGTGAGCAATTTATTTCTGAATCTGAAGTGGGGAAGGAGAAAAGCCTGACGATTCAGTCTGTTGAAGCAAAACTAAGAGAGTGCATGCCTGTTGAATGTGTGTGTGCATGCATGTGTGTGTGGATGGAGAAACAGACCTTTATATAACAGAAAACAATGGAAGCTTGCTGATTCTTCTTAAGTTCTGAACAGTGAAATGTGACGAAGGGGAGTGGATATGGCAAAATTTAGGGCATATATGCACAGCTGTTTCTACCTTTTGGACTACCATGGCTCAACTATCATGCCCATCACTCCTGGAAAATGCTCTTAGGAAAGCCAAAGGACATTTCAGTGACCAAATCTACTGGCTGCTTTCCTTCCTCATACGTGACTCCACAACATCTGGTATGGCTGATCACCATCTTCTTTTGGCAATGCTCTCTTCTTGGCTTTTCAGCCCCTGTTCTTCCCCTTGATCCTCTTCTGCTCTGTCTTTTGACTTCTGACAGGTTTTCTCTTACTCTACAACTGCCTGAAGGGTTCCCTGGCCCCTCCTCATGCTATACCCTCAATCTGAGCCAACTTCCCCACTCTGTGGCTCCAATGACCCTCCCTCTGCTTGTCTCTCCCACATCTTTCTCCCTGAGCTCCAGAATCTGCCGCTGTCTGACTGCTGTCTCTGCCCATATGGTCTGGAGCACTTCAGATTTCTCTTGGCCTCCCCAGAACTCAGCAAATCTGCTAACCGTTCTTCCTTAGGTGAATTCTGTGCTAATAACAAGCATCATCAGTCATCCAGTAGTACAAGTTAGAATCTGCTTTGCCACCATCCTCTCTTCCATGCCTACAGTTAATCAACCACTAAGCCCTACTGTACTTTAAACATAAAAGCACCACAAAGAGTCTGCTTCTCTTCATACCTGCTGTTTCTACCTGGAGCAAGTTTCCAGCATTTCTCACCTGAGCCACATTGATACCTTTCCCTGCTTATATTCTCATTCCTCAAAATTCTGTATCCAACCAGCAGGCAGAGCGATCTTGTAAATTATAGATAGATTATTTCTCTTGCCTTGCTTAACAACCTATACCATCTCTCCAGTCGTCTTAAGATAAAATCCAAACTCTCTACCTGGCTTGCCCCCAGCCTTTCTTTCCTGTCTCATTCCTTCACACTTTCTCCCAATCTCACACAAATTGCCATCTCACACTCCAGAAACCGCAACACAAAGCTGCTTTCTGCTCCTTAAGAGCATGTGTCAAGTTCTTCTGAAATAAGGATGAGGCCAGAGGGGGGGAGTGGCCTCCAGATGTGGACAAAGGATGGCTGGACTCAAAGACGGGCTTCTCCAAGTGGCACTGAGACATGCTCACTCTTGACTCTTTAAGGTTCTGAGCAAACAGTCATGCCAGCTGGAATCTGAAGGGAAATGAAAATGTCACTTCCTCCTTTTCAGAGAGAAGCTTCATTACTCAGGGTGTCCTGCAGCTTCCCAGGGGCAAAGACAATCTTATTCAAATGCAACCCCACAATATCAGCTTCCACAATGGAACTAGGTCCTTTATAAAAAATTGAGGGAGGGAATACAGGAAGTAACAGTCCCTGGTGAGGGGCTTCCGGAGGGAATGGCTAGGGCAGTGGAGCCAGACAGAGGAACAGAGAGACATGGAAAATCAGAGAGAGATAGAGACAGAAGACAGAGAGAGAGTAGAGAAACAGGAAAACAGAAATAGAGGGTTGGAGAGTAGACAAAGATGAAGAGGTAGAAGGCAGAGAGAGCTAGAGATAAAGAGCACGAAACAAGAGGCTGCATGCAAAGAGGCTGTGAATAATAATTGAAAGGCTCACACAGGAAAATGAAAACCTTAATCAACAGAAAGTGTTGGAATGATTCCCAGTTCAGACAGTTCCCCACCCAATGCCTGGGCCCAAGCAGATTGCCCTGCCCAGCCCATGCATGCTTGAACAGTTCTGACTGTTAGAAATTCCTTTCTTATTGTATGAATCAGAAGGGGAGGGTGATCAGGACAGGACCATAGGGCAAACTACCTGTTCTTGATTCAATTCTGAAGGGTCCAAAGTGAGAAAAGTCCGATGGTAAGGTATCAGGGAGATGGTTATCATTCTTTGGCACAAAGAATGCAAGGGCCAGATGCAGGGCTGGAATCCAGACCAGAGGTTCAGCAAAGGGCCAGGGGTTGAAGAAAGACAGTATTGAAGGAAGGAGACCCAGGTAGTTGCTGAGGACAGCTGGGGGTGTGCAGAGGGGCGTTGCAGGCTGAGCCAGCTTCCCAGGGCCATCTGTACTTAACCACTACCCATACATTTGTCCATTGTTCAGAGCAGCAGTGTGCAGAGTGTCCCTTAGCTCTGTGACCTTGGGCCCCAATTTCCTCATCTGTAAAGAGTGATCACTACTTCTGAGTCTCAGGTTTCTGTTGGGATGATTCCATCTGATAAGTGTGGAAACACCTATGAGGGGCTTGGTTTAGCTCCTTGCTGAGCACAACAACTTCCTCTGCCCAGAAGTGAACGCAAAGGCTCTGACTCTTTTACCCAGTGATCTTCTAAAAGCCTGTTGTTCAGTCTCCATGTAGTGTTTACCCTCCTTATTTTCTTTTCATTGTTGATTTCTAGTTTGATGCCTTTATGATCAGAGATAAAAGTTGGTATTATTTTAATCTTTGTGTATTTATTCAGGTTTGCCTTGTAGCCTAATATATGGTCAATTTTAGAGAATGAACCATGTGCATTTGAAAAGAAAGTGTATTATTTTCCTTGGGGGTGCAGTGTCCTGTAGATATCTATTAGGTCCATTTGATCTAGATCTTTCTTTAAAGCTTTTGTTTCTTTGTGTAGTTTCGACCCAGTAATCCCACTACTGGAAATCTGCCCAGAGGACATGAAAACACTAATTCAAAAGGATAACTGTATGTGCATGTTTACGGCATGTTTACAATTACCAAGATATGGAAACAACCCAAATGCCCCAAAACTGATGAAGGGCTGAAAAAAAATGTAGTATATGTACACAATGGAATACTATGTATCAATCAAGGAGGACAAACATATGTCATCTGCAGCAACATGGATGGAACAGGAAGGACTTATATTAGCAGAAATAAGCCAGAAAGAAAAAGAGAAATACAAGATGGTCTCACTTATATGAAGGATATAGGGAAAAAAACAAACAAATTGAAAAATTAGAAACAATCAACAGAATTGAATGACAGAGCAAGAGAGGAAGAGGGGGAAGAAAGCAGGGAAGGTAGAGGGCACAAAAGAATAAGATGGTTAACAGGTGTTAAACCCCATGGTACACAATGATGTAATAGATAGATATAGATATAGATATATACAAAATAAAAAAAAATAAAAAAAAACAAAGGCTCTGGCTCCTCCAACCTCCCTTTTCAGTTCCTTCAACTATTCTTCAGAAGACAGTATGTCTTTTGAATCTAGACACCTAATAGAAGAAGATATCATCAGAAGGATGTTTGCAGGAAGTACTAGGAGAACTTGGATAAACAAGAGCACCAAATATTGGAGGTTTTAAAGGAATCTAACCCCACCATTTGGCCCAAGGCACTTTTCTTTTGCTAAATTAAAATCTCCCCAAAAACCATAAGGAAAATGTCCTAGGCAGACTCTACCCAAGCAAGCAGTGTATGGGGTCCTGTGGGGTGGGACATCAGTCATCATTGTTCCTTTACTCCCAAGAACAAACCACAGAACAGGGAATTCCCAAGAAACCTTCCAGAGAGCTGCAGCAGCACCAGTATGGAGGTAGGTCTCAGCTCCAGACCCACAG
Organism: Uropsilus gracilis; assembly: GCA_004024945.1. Classification (NCBI taxonomy): domain Eukaryota; kingdom Metazoa; phylum Chordata; class Mammalia; order Eulipotyphla; family Talpidae; genus Uropsilus; species Uropsilus gracilis. The sequence continues at coordinate 74,885 of PVHY01006179.1, forward strand.
AGAGATGGGTAGGACAGGGGTTGGGGAGTGGCAGAGATAAGAGTTCAGCTGTGTGTTGAAGGCCAGAGTCTGGGATCTTGCAACACACAGAATCAGGAAGTCAAGGAACAGTGATCCAGTAATGGCAAAACCAGTTGACAGTTGCAGAACAAGAATGGTTCCTTCTGCAGACTCACTAACATCTTCAGTGTATCTTCTCAGGCCTCTGCACTTGCAAGGCCCACTCTGTGGGGGCTCTCAAGTGTTCCTGGGGACTGGGAACTTACAGGGAGGGGAGGAGAAGAGAGGATATAGCAGATTTGGGGAGAAGTCCTGAAGGGGAGGAGGGAGGCAGTGGTGAGCAATGCAGGCTGGTTAAGCCCTCCCTCAGCAGGCACTTCAATAATCTGATTTCCATAAAGAGAACTTTCCTGGCCATAAAGATTTTATTGAAACTCCCAGCAGCCTGATAAAAGCATAATTCCACTGACCACAATCTACCTAGGAATAGCTCCAGGATATTAGGCTGAAACCCAGCAAAGCTATCCCTTCTGGAAGGCTGCTCTGCTCTTCTTCTCCCTTTCCCCTCTCCTCCCAGGAGCAGGAGGGGCCTCCATTTGGCTCAACTGTCAACTATCCACATTCCATGGGGAAAATGTTAGTCCATCTCTGAAAATCATCCCAGTTTTCCAGGCCTGTGACAGAGAAAAGAGGCTCTAGGCCAAGCAGTACCAGAGTTTGCCAACATTCCTCCCAGAATTCTGAACTCCTCCCTGCCTGGCCTGTTCCAAAACCTGCTGCTCCTGCAGGTACTGAATAGCCTGAAAAGGGGGCTTCATCTGGAGCCAGCTGGAGTCAGAGCGTCAGAGAAAAACTCCAGAGTCTATCAGTTAACATATCTGGGTCTGAATCCCTGCTCTATTCTTGGCAGCCTGTGTGAATTTAAGCAAGTCAGTTCTCTTCTGTGAGATTCAGCTTCCTTATCTGTACAATGAGGAAAAATACTAGTTTACAGTGTTAAGAATCTGAGACATCTTACATAATAAAATGCTTAGCGTAGTGCCTGGCACAAAGTAAGTTTTTAGTACATACTACTAGTACAAGCATCGTTGCCTCAGGGTGAGACCTCAACCTCTAGGACCTTGGGAGACAGGGCAGGTGATAGTCACAGTGGGGTGGCAGATGGCCACCCCAGTGAGGCCTCAACCATGTACTCCTTTGTAGGAAGGAAAAGATTTCCTTATAAGATCCTAGGAATCAGGCAATAGAAGACTCCTTGATCTTAGGGTTAAATTGTTGATTTCTGCCTAACTCCCTCTGTGACTTTAGGCAAGTCCTTTTTCCCCTCTGAGTCTCAGACTTTCTACTTGTTAAATGAAAATAAACACTTAGAGCATGTGGTCTAAGAAAAACCTCTCTGATTTTATATGGCTGAAATGGTTCAGAAATTCTGATTTATTCAAGAATTTTAAAATTCATTTCCTCATTCATCAAATATGTATTGAGTACCTATTATGTACCAGGTATTATTCTAAGTGCTGTGAGTAAAACTTTTAGAAGAGCAGATGAAAATGCTGCTTCATGGAGCTTGAGGAAATCAATAAACAAAAATTATATTGCATGCCACAGGTATTAGGTCCAAGGTGAAAAAAAATGAAAGTAGAGAAGAGGGGAACGTTGGGCAAGGGTGAAGTTTAAAAGCTTAAAAATTAGTTATGGAAGACCTCACCATTTAAACACCATTTTATTAAAGGTCTGGAGTGGATATGGGAGCACACCATGTAGAGATCTGAGAGATAGATATTCTAAGCAGAAATAACAGTTTGTGCAAATGTCCTGAGTATGACCAGCTCTTTAAGGACCTGTGTGCTAGAAAAGAAA